>WOGJ01119183.1:0-15731 GCA_015342185.1 Leptinotarsa juncta | reverse complement strand
GGTAATATAGATCACCCAAGTTTAATAAGTAGTCGCCCTTATTCTTTAATTAACTTTAACTTTACGTATGTACAGGTATGTATATATGTATGGGTATATATGTATATATGTGTATGTGTATATATGTGTATGTATATATATATATATATATATATATACATTAGTGTAGATCATTGTTTGCACGAGTGCTCGTGTGTCTTCGGAAAAACGTAAGTACATAATACTTGTCTTTTACTTGCACGCTCTAGCTGGATCTGTTCTCAGCTACTGTGGTTCTGTATTCAACTAAAATGGTGTGTTCACTTGCTCATTGATAGTACGGGGTATTCGCTGTGAGATGGCGCGCGTATTCAGTTTCGACTATGATTTATTTATGAATCTTGGTGGTTCGGACTTCCATTGTCTAATATGTTGATAACTGATTTGAAATCTATGAAATAAACAAATGACTTAGAGCGAAACAAGTTTTACAAAAAATTATGAGAATTATATTGTAAGAAAGAACAAAATTATTGTATCTTGAAAAATGAAATTGAATCAATATTGGTTTAAATATATATAATAGTTAAAATATTAATTACATAAAACAATAAAGCGTGAAATGATAATACGATAAAGACCTTATAAAATCTAAAAAGGAAATTGAATATGACCACACAGTAAAATATAAAGAAAATGTATGAATATAAAGGTAAGCTATAAAATAAATGAATCAAACTAAAAAGAAATGTATGAAAATAAAGATTTCAAGCCAGGTTACTTCACAACGTTTCGATTGTTAGTATATGTAATGTGTATGTGTTCGAATATGTAATCCCAGGGTAAACTTCTGAATTAAAAAGTTACACGCCAAAATATTGAATTTGGGTACTTTGAGAACTTAGTGATAACAACATTACGTGACGACATTCTAGGTAAAAGATATGCTCTTCAGTGTTTTGTACATATGTTGCCATTTAGGGCCACGTACATTACAAAAAGTTAACTATCAACATTCTGCTCTTTTCATTACTGACAAAGTAATGCGTTATTATTATAAGCATATGAGCTTTCAGTTCCAAATTTTGTTGGTGTGATTCACATTTTCCAGGACGTTTTTTATGGTTAGAATGTAAATGGCAAGTTGATGCTGATATGTAATAAAGTTTTCATAGCCAACCCAACTTCATAGGTGAAGAAACAGCTTCAGAATACTAGTTGGTCAGAAGATTGATTATATTTTTTTCTAGCTGCTAATTATGATCCGATAGTCGAAGGTGATAGGATATCAAATTTTCATTGCCTACTTGAACAGTGATAGAAAATATTGCTGTTCTGGGGAGACATTTTATCCAGCTATGCGATGGTGAAAAAAACAGTGACTCAGAACGAATTGATTTATTTTTCCAAATGTTAACAATAATTTTTGGTACTCACTATTGGATTTGAATATATTTCTTCTATAAAAACATAATTCCCATCATTTACCCATCGATGTTCAGAAATAATATTGAAATTGATGATCAAGAATTTGCTTCAGAAAATCTAAGGAAAACTGGTGTTTTTTAAATTTAACGATTCGAATTTAATTTAAATTTCTATCAGAGTTTGAACGTTATTTTTCTGTGTCTAATAGCATTAAAATTATTTCAAAAACTGACGTTATATTATATCGATACATTGACCAAACAAAAGCACCTGTCAAGACAACAATTCAATTTTTTCATGATAAAATTTATAATTATTCATTTGAATTGAATGGAACAATAAATATGTTATTGAAAAACTCACCACATATTTTTCAAATGTGTATACACTCACAGAAATCAATTTTCCATTCGTTTTAAAACCCAAATTTGACCTTTTCATACAGATGCTTGATTCTGTGGGTTACTTGAAAATGTATGTCATTAACCAGTAACCGAATGTCGTTGAGTTCGATCATTTTGAAAATATTGAAGGTATATCAACAGACTATGAAAACAGGGTACTATTTGAAAAGTTGACTACTATTTTGGCACGGTCTGCTGAAATGTTCAAAAAGTGTACTTTTCAAATTTAGAGATTATGTCCTCATTGAAAATTGCTTATGTCTCCAGACACATGGAAATGCATGGCTGTCTCTAGTTGAATGGATTCTGTAAATGGGTAACATCCAAGTTTGAGAAACATTGTTGCTGGAATTTTCGAGAAAAAATATTTATTTATCATTTCCCTAATCACAGAGTTAATTCTCCGAAGAAATTGCCTTTCTTAGCTTCTTTAGGAAATAAACCATAGAATCCTGCTTGACAGTTAATTATATGTATGCAACACATTTTAGGAATCGCACGTTGAAAGATAAGACGTCGTTAGTTCTCTACTTCTGAGGATTTTCCTAGGGGGACAAAAGTTGGTGAACAGAAAAAAATCAAACAATTGTTTTAAAATGTAACGATAGCCCAAGACGTTTTGATCGCTGTTTCAGTAAATTATTCTAGAATTCAGATATCAGAACACAAAACTCAGAGTTGTTTTGAGAGACCGTTAACAACAATAGTCGTAGCCATCGTACTCAATACATCAGATACTTGCAATGGTCCTCATTGCAGAGGTGTTACAGGAAGCACTAACAAATGCAATGAGGAACATTCCACAAGTATATGTTGGATGATTCAAAACCCGTCACAGTATTAGCCAGTAAATAGCTATTTTCTTACAGGAATATGTTGTTATCAACGATATCTCAAAAGAACTCTCGAGCTGTCTGTTCAGATATAATACTAAATATCTCAACAAGAGGATTTGAGTGCTACTTGTTCTGCCCGCCAGGTGGAGCGGCTGCTATTTAGTTAGAGGAGGCACTTGCAATTGTATCCTCTGCAATGATGATTACAGTAGTATCTATTAGATAATTCAATGCCCGCCGCGGTATTAGCCAAGAGTAGTATTTTTCTGACCGGCATTTGGTATAATGGCCTACATGCATTGATCATGCTTGAATTTTGTATTGGTTCGAGATTAGTTTTTGATATTAGATATAATTGATGACACATACATAAATTGTCTTACTTTTTACATTAGTCGATGCTGAAAAAAAATCTTTTTCATAAACGGGAGCATCATTTTCATTCATAATGGAAGACTTGTAAAAATTGTTTTATAAAAAAAAGCAACGGAAATTCGTTTTTTGGAACAAAAAAAATTTTTCTACAGAGATTTTATAAAAATAAGTCAAAATCAAATACCCACAAAAATAATTTATAAAATGAAAAACTCGTTTAAATCAAATATACTTTATTCTACCAAAGATTCACATGTCTTAAGATAAGCAGTGTAACTACATGCACAACAATAAATAAATATGTAATAAAAAGTACCTGGTGATTTTGGATACTCAATAAGAAAAGTTTTGGACTAATGATAAATATAAATTATGCACCACCCCATGCATCTTTATTTAACATAATTGCTATAAATACTGGAGCATGCCAATATTGGTTTTCTGAATATCTGTGAGTAAATCCAATATAATACCATTTCAACTCGATTATGGAAAAAAATGCACTTACTAGCCAATAAGAGTTGGAATTTTTCCACAATATGAACCCTTCATTTTCTTTTCACTTTGAAAAATTTTCGCCTTCAAAAATGAATGGACAATCGAGCACATCTTACTTTATTGTGAGATTTTGTGAAAAACACCTGTTCGAGCGTGTCTCACAAATATCTACAATAAAAAAAGATGTGCATTCATTTTTGAAAGGAAAACATGAAAGATAAAAAATTTTATAGTGAAAGTGTTGGGTTCGGGTTCAGGAAAATTCTAATTTTATAGTCCAGAAATAAGCTATTTTCATTTCGAGGGCAAAAACTTATTGAAATTACAAGAAAACAGAAAACACAATGTGCATCAATAAAACAGAACTAGCAGTGATTTTTGAGAAACCATGAAAGGTAAATACATATTTCATCAGTGGAGAGAAAATTAAGGTTTATAATCTGGATAAATTGACTACAACAAAGTGAAATCTACAACAACAAAAAAAACTACAACACATTAATGAAATGACTACTACGAAATTGAATGAGGACAATATAAAAAACTGATTGTAAGTACTCCAACTACTTATTGTTTCTTGATAAATAGTATTTCTTCTTCTGCTGTTGAATCTGACTTCGAACTCTCCTGGGGGTCAAATGTCTCAGGTCTTCATTAGTGTTGATAACTTCTTGTATATATGTCTGAGACGGATAGATAGAAGTTTCACCTTGAATGAATTCTTTGAAAAGCGTCCTAACTAAATGCCTGGTTGGTGTATACCAAGTTCTCTCTGTAAAAAATAAATTGAAGAAATGTAAATACTATTTTTTCCCTTTCAGAAGTGGATTTTTTTCCACATTTCAATCAAGCAGATATTTTCATCGAAAAAGTATCATTCGCCATTGAGAGAAGTGAGTAAACTATTTATCACTCTCAAAAGTCTATCAGAGAGAAGACTTCAACAAAGTCGAAATACAGACAGAAAAAAAACACCTGTTTAAAACCTGTGCAACGTCCCTCAAGCTCATGCCATAATGTCGCCCAATTTCTCGACCTGGTTGGATGATTACCTGGCAGAATTGTTTGGGGATTCTTTGGTCTTATCAGACATGTTAGGCAAACTAGCTTTGGAGCTCAGTCACTATTTAGAGTTTAAGTTAAGCCTTTGAATATAAGTGGAGTTCTTTCCCAACACCAAACCGTTCTTTTAACACCTCGACACGTGTTTCAATTACCAAGTGATCATCTTCAAGAGGAAGAACTTTTAATCCCTTCCTTTTGAAGATGATCACTTGGTTATTGAAAGACATGTCCGGGAGTTAAAAATAATGGTTGGGTGTTGGGAAAAAACTCCAGTAATATTTATTTCTACACCAAAGATTCCAAACACTGCATCATAAGCCTTTGAAGTTGAGATGGTCGTGACTTACGGGTGCAAAGCTGTCAGGCCTATATTGTCACTCATGAGAGGAAAGCACCTCAAAACTAGTCTGACAGGTGGTCACTTCATCCAGGTCAAGCAAAAGATCATCTAAATTATTGAGAACATCCTGGCATGTGTTTGAGAATCATTGCACAAGTATGTGACAGATTTGGTTGAATATACTTTCTTCTTATATGAGCCAGAAATTTACGTCATATGCTTTTTCCTTCTTGAAATTATTGACATTCGTTACCCTGACAGAACAGAATTTAAGACAGACTACATGACAATGATTAAGAAATTTGAAATCTAATTTTATTTTACTCTGTGCTCTAGTGATATAAAGTGGTAATCTGAATAACTATTAATAAGATAAAAAGAAAATGAGAATATAGAAATAAATTGTAGTGTAAATTTCCTTTTTTTTTCCAAGATTTTTCACAATCTTATTTCGATTTCAATGTTTAATGGTAAAATGTTGAAATCACTTGTACATACTAGTTTTCGTCTTCATGTTGTTGGAGATCCACATTTTGATCTGTGGCACAGTTCGCTTCCTCAAATCGTCACATTTACTGACACCAGCTAAAATCTCATAATTTGATGGCAGTGTCCCTTCTAATAAATGACGAGAGAAAAGTTTCCTTGCAGCTTGTCTCTCTGGTGTATTCCACGTTCTCTTAACAGCAGCTTGACCAGGGGAGAAGGCTGCAACAAATTGTCAAAAATAAAATATAAATTTGAAAGAATAAAAATTTAAATGGTTGAAGATACGCTAATTGTAATGAAAGTACAGTTACTATTATCTATAAATGAAAAAGAGCTATTAATTACGAATATATTATTGTTTCTAGGGTATTTCATTCAACTTTTTACATCAGGTTCAGATACTATGTTGAAACGTAAATATGAAACAGAAGTTCACCAAATTTTTATTGGGAACAAATCGAGTACAAAATCGATTTTGTCAATTTTCTGAACTTATTAACAAAGCTATATTATTAATGAAAATTATTTTGTATTATAAACTGTAATGGTGATAGCTTGTGTGAAGAAAATGAATATAATATTATGAATAGAGTGGACTTCAGTAATCACTATACCTATTAATCTTCGTCGTTTGCCAACTGGTACCTTTCCTGAATCTGAATCATCACTGAAGTTACTACCATCACAGCTTGAGTTACATTCAAGCCCACTTTCATTTTCCATAGTGGTTATTCTGGTAATTTTGGATGGTCCAGGGGTAGGAGAGTAGTACAGCGGTGTAGTTGGAGTGCTCGATATTGCAGAAGTACCTGGAACAGGAGCTGTAGGTAATGACATAGGAGTGCTGCGACAGGCATCTGAATCATTACCAGAAGTAGGAGAACATTGAGCGGCTAATAAAACTTTGCTAACGCTGATTATATCACGTTCTAAAACAGGTTGCCTATAATATTCTCTGTGGATCTTTTCCGCATGACCCAAGTATCCTTGCAGAAGGTGTAAGTCTTCATTGTCCAACTTGAGTGACATGGACTTAGTGGCAACATGTTTTCGAAGTATGGTAGCTCGAAGTGACTTTGAATTAGTTGCTCCGCATTCCTCTGAATACTGCCTCATCAATGATGTAGCAGATACATGCCTGTAGACAACTTTTTCATTTGTAACACTACGGTGAGGCAAGGCAAATATGTAAGGATTTTTATCATCAATTCCGGCCTCTTTTCGGTATTTCAATAATAATTTAACACATTCATGCATTGAATTATGTAAGAGAACCGGAACTCCTCTTGCCAATTTTCCCCTGACGACAAATCTTACATATTCCCTCACATATATCTTGTCGTTTCCAGACAATTTTTTATATGTATCCGTATTTTCCTCAATTCTTGCCAAGCTGTCTAAATCAGAAATGATACTTCGTTCGAGTTCTCCAGGTCGCCTTCGATTAAAAATCAATATGTTAATCAAAGTAAAATTAGCCAAGTTCCTCCAAGTATTTACATTGAACTTTTTCATCAAAGCCTCATAGTAATGATTTCTTTTTGTCATTACATAAGAGTTCAACTTCTTGATATCCTCCATTGAGGGCAAAATAGATAATTTTTTCCTCTTATGTTTTAACAAACTCTCGGATGCAGTTTTATTGACGTGTGCCGGAAGCGCTGTTTTCAACAGATGTAACAAATTTTTGGAATCCTTCTTTCCTTCCATGTCCCCATTTTTGATACATTCCGAAATATGTAATTGGATCATATATTTTAGAGATGTACCAACTTCGGTTGGTAAAGAGGGTTTATTATAATTCCCTGTGTTTTCATCATAATCTCCCAAGGTGTTAATAACTTCAATAATATAGTCAAACATCTGGGGCTTCAAAATATCTTCGAAATGACGCACAGAAGAATTTTTTTCTTTAATCATTGACAAAACCCTTGCCATTCTTATCATACGATTTCGTATCATAGGATAATGATGCTGTGATCTGTACTTACAAGCCATTTCATTACCATAAAGAATAATGAGGTTGTCAAATCGTATGATCTCTTTAATAGGACCATCTCTAAAAGCAGGGAATAAGAAATATTTAACAACTTCGTTGGCCCTTTTATGAATATTTTCTGAAATAGCTCTAGATTTGAACAACATGCCTTTGCTCGAGTTGGAAGGGTTTTTCGTACAATTTTTTTGTAAATGTTTCCTTAATGAATCTTTTTTTAAGATTATTTTGCACCAAGTACATGCTATGTACTGAGATTTATCAGGTTTATCAAAATATTTAGAGACTCTAGCAGGGACAATATTTTCATCTTCTTTGAAAGCAGAGAAATTACCATCTCTTCTGATTTGTGAAAGTTTTCCTTTTTTTTAGGGTTTTCATCAGCCATTGAAATGTACTCCTTAACCTCAGGTTCATTTCTGTGCATGGACAAGATGTGTCGTTTAACATTAGTCTTGGACTGCTTGCAGAATTTGCAGGTATTAGGTTTGTTGCAGATTCTGTAACAAAATATATCTACATTCAGGGTCTCAAATTCATATTAACATAATTGCTATTTCTTTGTTGAATTTTACAAGGTATCTATTGAAGGCTTATAAGCATATATTGAATTAACCATAAAAAAGTATCAGGAACAAAATGATAAAAATACTAGAGAAAATGAACAAAATTTTTATATGTTACATACTTCACTAATTCCTTAATAACTCGTCTAGAAAACAAACCAAATAAAATTTTTGCCAACCAACAGATTATTTCCTCATAAAACAAAGTTATGCTTTTATAAAATAACAAGGGTTTCCATTGAACACAAATGAACTCGTGATGCACTGTTGTGGTAAGGAATATTGCTTTAGTCCTAGCTCAGCACCAAACCGTTATTTTTAACATGTTTTTCAATCATCAAATGATCATCTTCAAGCGAAGATTAAACAAACATTACATCGGTAACATTAAAAATATGTTTATCATGTTACTGTAAACTTCCATGAGGACATTGTTCAATTATGTGAAAAGTAATAGATTTGATTTTTGTCGTTACTCACCTTCGCTTATAAGCAGCTTCATTCACTAAAGTGGGATTATCAGCAGAGATATAAGCAGCTTCATTCACTAAAGTGGGATTATCATCATTCATTTCTGATACGGATTCTTCAGCAATTGTTGAAAGGATGGATATAGATGACTGACTGCTTGATGAAGAAGGCAGACCCATGGCTTTGGAGGGCAGACTATTGGAGGACGTTGAAAGAAGAATGTTATTTGTAGCAGGCAGGCTGTCAATTGTGGGAGGTGATCTGTCATTTGTGGGAGGCGGGCAGTCAACTGAGGGAAGAGAACAGTCAATTGAGGGAGCCAGGCTCTCGATTGTGAGAGGCAGACTGTCAGGCATAGCAGCCAGACTTTCATGCATAGGAGACAGACTGTCAGATGCAAAAGACAAACAGTTACATACTGCAGACAAGCAATTGCACACGGAGGGCAAATTATTGGACTTGAAAAGAATTGGTGAAACAGTACTTGAAATGAAACTGGAATGATGAATACGACTGATCCCCTCTACGCCTTTCACCTCAATAGGTACATTTTGAAAAATACGTCTGGGTTTCATTTTCTTCTGTACAGACCTGCCCTCTAACGAATCAGTAATCCGTTCTGTTTTTTTTCTACCCTTTGGAGTTTTCAACTTTGCTTCATTTGGGTTGCCAATGTTCAAATTTTTCTCCAAGACAACCTTAAGTCTGCGTGTGTTATGTCCCACAGCAAAATTATATAAGGGAAGAAAATCTTCGTTGAATCCATTTATAACGATTTTGTAACGTTTCCCCAATATGAAACACTCCACCTTATTATCCTGTGATATTATTTCTGACCTGGGAATGACCGTCTGCATTCCATTGTCAGTAGTTACAAGTGCAAAAGCTGCCATGACGCGGATCACTCTTGATGTATAAGTGAATACAACAATGACAACATTTAGCCAAAAACAAACGATGGATAAAAAAACAACGACGTAAAAAAAACAACGACGTAAAAAAAACAACGACATAAAAAAAAACAACGACGTAAAGAAAAACAACGACGCAAAAAATAAACGACGAAGCCAAAAACAACCCAAAAGTATACTTCATCAACCAACCCTGAAAAAAAAAGAGAAAAAATGACTATTTTTCACAACGTTCAATAGACTGATTTATTATTTTTTTTCCCAGCAACTTTAAATCTATTAATTTTTATCTTTAAAAATTACACAAAGCAGGGAAATGTATTGAAATACATAAACATAAAAAAATAGCAAGTGATGCGAAAAATGGAAAATATTTTTCAATATTTAATTCGTCTAAAATAACATAATTGACAATTTTCAAGCTAACATGTGACTTTTGCCATTTGCAAAAAATGTTTTCTCCATGTAGGTATTTCATTGTTCAAGGCATTAACTATTTTAATTTTCATACTTTGATTGTAGAATTTTAAATATTTAGCTGAGGATGAATTTATATATACCATAAGATAATTGAGTTACTATCAAAGCAATTAATTCAATTGACCAACATCCAACTCTTTCATGGCGAAAAAACCGTGGATAATTTCACTTCAATCTCTACCAATGGCCAAATTAAAGAATATTTGAATTCACAAATATATGCAGAGCAAACCATCGACTTCCTTCCGAACCTTTCATCTCGAAATTCATATTGGGTACCTGAAGGATATGGGCGGTACCATATTCAGACTTACCCTATATACACTAATTTTTAAATTTACAATAATATGCAGAGTAAACCATCGACTTTCTTCCGAACCTTTCATCTCAAAATTCATAATGGGTACCTGAAGAATATGGGCGGTACCATATTCAGACTCACCCTGTATACACTAACTTTTAAATTTACAATAATATGCAGAGTAAACCATCGACTTTCTTCCGAACCTTTCACCTCAAAATTCATAATGGGTACCTTAAGAATATGGGCGGTACCATATTCAGACTCACCCTGTATACACTAACTTTTGAATTCACAAAAATATGCAGAGTAAATCATCGACTTTTTTTCGAACTTTTCAGCTCGAAATTCATAATCGGTACCTAAATATGGACGGTACCATACTTAGACTTACTCTATATAAAACAATTTTCGACTTTACTAGATATGAATGATAAAAAAATGAAATTATTACCGGAATTATTCAAATTATTGGATTTCAGTTTTATTATCATTTTCTCTGATTAAAATATATGGAGAGATTCACAAAATATCATACAAAAATGTTTGAAAGCATTTCCGAATCAAATGATCCATAACATTCTGAAAACGATGTTTACTAGACTTTCACCATTTCAATGGCTTACCGCAATTTTTTATCACAGTCCTCCGAATCGGACAAACTGAGGGTTTCATGGAACATGTGTAACAAGCACTAATCACTGTTTACAAATGATCTTCAAACGATACTGAATAACTGAATTCTATGATGGAACTGGGGTGGGAGGGTGAAGGATAAAAACCAATACCTATGATCAATTTGGCCGCGGTGCAATTTTTACCTCCAGACAGTGCATCTAAGGGTCATGAATTCTGAATAAAGCACTAAAAATGTAGCCTTCTGTTTCCGTTCTAACAAAAAATTCGAAATTTGCCACAAATATAAAAAATACATGAAATAAAGAAATGCAAGAATGATAATAATGATCTGAATTTGAATATGATTTTAGCCCACTTCCAGTAGTACGAATAATCTAAAAGTTGACAAACATATCAAGGATTGATCACAAAACAGGAATTTTATAAAAATAATGTATTAATGATGTTTATATATTCGGTTGGAAATTTGCAATCAATTGTACAGAATCATCTCGCAGAATTGACCAATAATTTCAGCAATAAAATAACATACACCCGGTTAATTTGTGAATGTCAACGTGTTTATCAGAATTACACTGATAATTTCGAAGTGTGGCTCCAAATGGTGAAACAGCAAAAACAATGTAACTCTCATGATACTAAGATAAGTTGATTTCTACTAGAATTATTTATGACAAGTGTTTGACACTGAAAAACAATTTTTCAGTTTACCTCAACTTCATTCACAGATTGCCTTAACTAAACTTGATAAATTATATACATCTCCTTTATTTTTAAAGGTAGTTGATTGACATTTGGGATTTCACATATACATAATAATTGGCACTTTTTAACCTAAAAATGATTTTTTTTCTCTTCTGGTTTCGCCGGAAGTAATACCAACTTTCCATTTTTAAATGAGACACCCTGTTGTTATATGTAATTGACTGGTCTGATAAGTTTTAATACTATGTTGTACTGTGTAAAGCTTCATGGATGAATAAAAAATAATCTATCTATCTGTATATCATCACATGTTCGGTTAGGGATGATCATAAGGAATCCAGCGAAACCTACCAGGTTTGAGGCTGTTATCTCCAAAGACTACATAGATATCGCCAATTATTGTCCATGAGCTCAATGAGTGCGAGGGAGAATTTATTGACCTGCCACAAAGACTTTCTCTCTTCCACTCATTGAACTTATGGATAAAATAATTGGCAATATCATCGTAGTCTTTAGAGATAACAGCCTGATGCCTGGTAGGTATAGCTGGAATCCAAATGATCATTCCCGTAACCGAACATGTGATAATATACAGGGAATTCCACTTAAAAATCTAAAATTGGTATCACTTCCAGCGGAATCATTATGCTTACAATCTACAAGCAACTATCAAAACGAACAATCAATTCTGTTTTTCAAGGCTCTTCTTCAGAATAGAAAAAAAATTCAATGTTTATTTTTTTCTTTATAATAATCAATTCGGAATATCTCCTGAATTTTGTAAGTGGGTGTCAAAAAAAGCACTTTTTCTACATGAATGCATAAATTATTGATCATGAACGTACCTTTTAGCAGCTCCAATATAATTTGTTCGGAGGTAGATTACCTACCCCACATTCCAAACAAGTATATTCGGGAAGTGCCTTGGAGATGTCCAATTCCAAGAAATTAATACATTTTTCATGGTATATGTGGTAACACTGTGGCAAGACCCGATCTCCTCCAAAAATGCCACATCGACAGCATCGAATAGCTGAAACAAAAACATGTTACTCCTACAAGCAATATAACTGGGAATGTAAAGATTTAAAATACTCCTTGGTCGAGTGCAGGTGAATGGAAGAGAAAGTATGACAGTTGAAATCATATGATACTCGAAATGAGATAAATAAATAGGGTATCCAAAGCAGTTTGATAGCTTCATAACAGGAATTTAAAAAAAACAACAATATTCAGGTGTATATATACCATCAAGATTATCTTTCAAAATTGAAATGCCCTGTTACCACCTACAATCATACTAGGGATTATTCATTTATAGTTAGTCTTTTTATACTCACGTTGAAAGAAGGGCTTGTCCAATATGCTACAAGTTCGGCATTCCTGCAAACATTGGTTTAAGCCTGTTAAGGGTCTGGTACAGATCATTTGTTTTTTATCTCCATATAAACATTTATATGTCCAGGCCAGTCTGTCTACCTCCTTCTGAATCTCCTCTACAAAGGGCCTTCTATTTTGTTTAACATCCTCCGTCTGCTCTTTTGTAAGATGTAACCTTTTGCATTTGTTGCTGCCACATCTCAATCCACAGTATAAAAAGTCGTGGGTTTTGTTACAGTTCTTTCTTCCGCACTCTCGGAATAGTATGTAATCCTTGCAAGCCATGGTGGATGGTCTTGAATGAACTTTTTGAATTACACAATGTCTGAGAGTATCAAACACATAAAAAAAACAACAACCCCATATAAAACAACAACGCAATATAAAACAACGCAATATAAAACAACAACGGTCCTTAATTGGTTCCCTTTCCTTTCAGGATTGCATACTCTTCGCTTCTTGTCTTACAGAAGGGGCAAACAAAGCCAGACAATTGGGGATTAATACTGTCGACATATAATTTTAACATGCAAGTTTGGCAGACAATGTGGTAACACCTTATGAACATGGCGATGTTCTCCATCTGCATGCAACATACACTGCAAGATGAGTCTGTTTCACCTCCATCAATGTGCAATTTTTGGCAACTGCCACTACAACTGCCATATTTGTAGCGTTTACATATGCCATTGATCTGTCGTGAACGTACAGCTTCTGGTATAATTATTTTATGGATTTGTTTGTTTCCACGCAGATACAATAACTTTTCCGTTTTTGTAACGTGCATGTAGTTGCATTGCCTCCCCTTCTGACAACTTAAAGTATTCATATACTCCTTGCAGTATTCATAGGAATGAATTTTAGGACAGTTATCCACAAAACATCTTTCCAATTGATAGTCTAGACACCTTAAAGAAAATTAAATCAAAACATTGCAATTTTTTGCATTATGCTGTACAATACCAATCTTCAGCATCGAGGTCTCCTTCTTTCCAAATCTCGCCTTTATTATCATCTGACCTTGCCATACTTTCAATGTTGTGTTCTAAAAAAAAGATCGAATCTTCACAAAAAAACATAAGATTGCTTGCTGGCCGTCCAGAGCTGGCTGCCAAAATTTTTGAACACTCCTGACCATTGGCGGGCATGTTTCCTCCTTTTCGGGTTATTGGATTGAAGTAAGCGTGGCAAGTATCCATGGCTACGCCCTAGCACAAGAAATCATCATATCAACGAAAGATATCCATTCGATCCTAATAGAGGGAAAAATATTGTTTTTCCAGGATTTGAGGAAAATTTTTGTCGAATATTTCGTCTTCATGATATAATATCATTGCGTATCGCGTCGCCGTGGCAGCTGACTGCTTACTTCAATCCAATAACCCAAAAAGGGGGAGAAACATCCACGCCACTTGTTGATCAGGAATGTCGGAAATTTTGGCAGCCAATTTCACATTGGTGATTCTATTTAGTATACAAGATAATAATCGATATTTGAATTATTCAAAATATACTACTGAATTTTTTGAATACTCAAATCATATTTCATCTTTTCAATATTTGTTATGAACACACTACCGAATTTAACAACTTGTTTTGCTGTGACAATGAATGAGGTTATGTAGGATGGCACCGCCAATTTGTGTAACGATTCACTCACAAACGATTCATCGATAGAAATTATTTGATAAATCCATGACCAGTGCAGTAAAATATTCCAGCTATTTTGAAAATTGATAATGCATCGTTATTTAAACATTAGAAATAAATTCCCATCTTATTGTAGATTGCTATTTTGAATAATACGGTTTTCGTTTGGTCAATGATTTCTCAACATTGAGAAATAACAAATCTTACCTATTCCCAAACAAGCACTTGATGTGATATCGTTTTCTAATTGGATTACAACGCACACCTCACAAACTAAATCGGAAAATCTACTACATATAACAGACTCACAAAAGTAACACTCCAACCGTCTTTCGAAGTGAAATGAACATCTTCAATCTTCACGACAAAACCTAACAATGCCCTCCACCTCCTCCCCCCAATAATATAAGCCGTTTCACCATCGCTACCGAAACTATGAAGAGTTTTGGGCGCTGTTGCCAGCTTACTTTCTCGATGTATTAATTGAATACCAAGACGTCCTTTCGACAACAAAACTGTAGGTGTTTATTGAAATTGAATGATAGTTTGAAAATATTTGTTATTCAGAGATAAGCATTTTTTTGTTCAATGAGTCAAATATCGGTTAGAAAATAACTACTTCACCTCAGGCACATTGAATTTATAATAATATTAGTCTTTATGCATCTATATCAAATGATATGACAAATATAAGTAGATGGAGGTGAAGTTCAGCATATTTGCTATTTGTGATGCATTGTTTGGAGCCTTTGGTGTACCAATGAATATTACTAGAGTTTTATCACAACGATCACCAAGTGATCATTTTCAAGAGAAAGATTAATGGAACACATTTTGTTTATGTGCATGCAATGACGTTGGCATTGAATGAGATTGAAGGTACCTGAATAAAATTTCAAATTTCTAGTTCTCGACGCCGCGCCCCCTAGGACCCCACGCCCGGGTACTGCACTCCTTGAACTCCCGGGTAAAGAAGGCCCTGAGCATTCTTGGCTGCTGTTGACCGAAGAGTGCATCACGATCATACCCTAGTTCAATCAATAAATGTTTAGTTTGTTTGAAGGTGATTGACAATGTTTCATGATGAATTTCACTAGTTCGGACTTCCATTGTCTACTATATAAAATGATTTGAAATCCCTGAAACAACTAAAAAAGAAGAATTGAAAATGATTAGCTGAAAATAACAATTATATTAACCAAAATAAACCTGAAATGA
>WOGJ01118990.1:0-13793 GCA_015342185.1 Leptinotarsa juncta | reverse complement strand
AAAAAATTGATAAGGTGTTCGTATCTTTACTAATACCTGGCTTTGAAGCTACGAGGGACAATTACCCTTTAGTTGCTATTGAGAATTTAAGAGACTATTCTTAAATCTTTTTAAAGTTTCTGCGTATGAGACGCATTTATTTTTTTCCCAGACTGCATGTTCAGTATTCACATCTTTGTTAGTTAGTTTCATGCAGTTAGAGCATTTTTTAACGGATGATTGACACTGACTTAATTTATGGGCACCCCCACAAACCGGACAGGAAAATGGTTTATGGCAGTTGGGAGAGGAGTGATTGAAGTTGTTACACTTGTAACAGCGGTACACATCAATGCCGTCATATACAGCACAGTTATCATAACCAATGAACACATTTCCAGAGTTGCGAGCTCGCTCATAGGACCTTATTTACCTGAATAATTGACTGCCAGATATTAGAGTTTTTTTTTTCGTGTGAAATATTCAATATTTTACATTCTGAATCATGTGAAAAAATTTCGGAGTTACCATTTACCAGAAGTTTCTTAAGCTCATGTTCTGGATAATTTTTCGCCATACCTACCTACCTTACATAGAACCCTGCCATCCTCAATAGTATACAACAATGTTTCGGTATAAGACACTTGCCTTATTGCCTCTTCAGCACCATCTAGATGACATAACATTACAAAATGAAGCATTCAATTTTCCAACAGCATTTTTTTTTCTGTTTTCAGAAAATAGACGCATCGACCATCGAAGACTTCTACGGACTGACGGCTGATACGCAGAAATCTTCCGAAACGGGCTACATCCTGTTCTACCAGAGCCGCGAGAGTTTATGAGCTCTCCTGAAAGTTGCCTTACCACGGCGGCAGGCGAGACAGTCGTCGTTGTGGACCGTCCCCCGCCCAGCCCGGGAGAGGCGGTGAAAACGAAATAACCGACGAGCGGATTGTAAATATTCGAGAGGCAGAGATCATCGGGGAAGTTATTTATTTTTTCTATCGTATTTTTGTATTTATTTTTTCCAAAGTCGTTTCGTTGGTCGTCGGCGAGAATTGCTTGTTTCTGGGAGGTGATGCGGATGGCGCCATCTGCCGCATTTCCTCATAACTGGTTTTTGGTGGCAGGTTCTGGATTATTTTTTGAGAAGTTGCGATTATTCATTTTTTTGACTTTTGGCAAAGCAAGAATGCCATAGTTATCAGTAAAAACGAAACCAAATAAATCTTGGTCGAAATTTAAAATAAAAATTAGCTTTTTAAGGTGTACGTCGTCCTATTGGACTTTACTAGAGGAACCTCAGTCTATTTCCATGAATATTTCGTCAGGTTTTCAATCATCTCTGAGCGATTGTCTATAACTAATAGTATGAATGATTTTCAATGTTGTAAGGTGAACAATTTGAAAACTGAGTTTTCTTCAAACAAACTATTCAGAGGTATTTTTAAAAAAAGTCATGATGTTATTTTTTTCAACTATCCGTTTCTCAACATTTTCAAGTCTCATGAAATCGAAAATTATTTATGCAACTGGCAACACTTCTGAGTACTTTTGTTATCCTAATTATCGAGTGGGTATCAAACAATTCGTCCTGTGAAATTGAAAATATACATTATGCAATCGCCAATTATAAAATAGTGTCACTCGGAAAAGCAGTTTTGCTGTGAGAATAGCAAAAGAACCATCTTATATCCAGGAATATCATTATAAAATGAGGAAATATTCGTTTTTGACAAAACTTTACTAATACTTGCATATTTTTATCCGGAATCTAAAGTCATGATTTGCTGCTCGAATCTGGAGATAGAGCCACTCAATTTCGGAAGCTTACAACAAACTACATTCTGTTATAAACACAATTGGAGAGATCCTTTTTTTTTTAATTATTTCAAATAACTAATGTCGTCCTCTGAAATCTTGAACAGTGAAAGACATTTCTCTCTAAACATTTTTACTTCAAAATATCAAATTTGAAAATTATCTGAAATTCCAACTCGATTTGACATTGAATTTGAATAACTTCCTTCAAACACTTGCATCACTCTTGGTTATCCCATGAGCTTTCAGGAGAGCCCGACTAGAACCATAATTAATTATCAATAATAGTACAGTCGACTTGGGTCGTGATGAATTATCATTAATATTTCACAAATTGAACAATTAGTTCAGGCTAGTGTCAAATTACCTACACTGTAGGATAATGTACTGACATTTATCAGAAGACAACTACTCCCCTGGCTAATACCACGAAGGACTTTGGATTATATCCGGTATTAGCTAGGGGAGTAGTTGTTTTCTAATAGGTGTCAGGACATCAACCTACAGTGTAGGTAATTTGATACTAGTCTGAACGAATTGTTCTTTAAGATAATTTTGACAACTGAAACTCTTTTTCTGTGAAAAGTTTGATTGAAAATTCATTTGTACACCAGATAGTGGCAGGGATATATTTTTCGGAAGATGCAAAAACTCAAACCTTTTTTGTGTTACGAAGAAGTTAAAGTTTTTTTTTGTAATTCCAAGCAGTTTTTACATCTTTGATAGGGGTTATGTACTTGTTGAAATTAAAATGTTTTAAAACTGAGACATACGCGTGTTTCCTACTGTTGATTTTTTCACTGATTCTAGTGGCAGTGTTTCAAAATCAACTTAGAAATCAATGCGATATTGTCATATTTTAGCTATCAAAAAATCGAATGTCAGGTAGACTTTGAAAAAACAAATTGAATACAATATTGCTTCTAAGAAAACAGTTACCTTTATAAATATATCATTCATTGGCATTTCACATACAAGCAAGTTTAACAATGGTGAGTGGATATCTTCTTGTTGGTCTTTCAAAAAGAAAATTTGGATGTTTATTGATTTTCACAAATTCCAGTAGATTTACTTTTTGTGCTTTATTTTTTGTATGTAACATGTCGTACTCCATGCTAAAATCGATTTCAACAG
Source organism: Leptinotarsa juncta (assembly GCA_015342185.1). NCBI lineage: Eukaryota > Metazoa > Arthropoda > Insecta > Coleoptera > Chrysomelidae > Leptinotarsa > Leptinotarsa juncta. The sequence goes on along the minus strand of WOGJ01118990.1, from coordinate 10,856 downwards.
GGAAGTTATTCACAAACCATTTTTCCTAGAAGTAATGTCATATTGTAATTCTTTTTTTATGGAATGGGTAATATTTACCTAGGCATTGAAAGCATCCAGGCTTCCAGAAAAAGACTCTAAATTTCCATTTTGTGAAAACCACACGACATATAACGGAGCTCAAAGTATATAAAAATAATACAAATACTAAAATATTTAAGCTTGCAGAGGAAACGAAAAGAATTAGTTACGTGTTGAATGTGAAGATATAACAAATCGCACTAGTCGAATCAAGCTTTGGTGTGGTTGAATTTCAAATTTTCGTTTCAATAGAACCTACGTAAAATTTTTGAAATTCAGAAACATAATTTTAAATTTTTGATATTTTGATGAAGCAGATGATTGCTAGTGCAGTGTATCCAATAACGCCATTATATAAAACTTTTTTTTCCATAATTTGTTCAAAATTTATTGGAAATAAGACTTTCGGATTTCGTAGTTTGGATAGTTTCATTAAAAATTTGAGGTTCTTAAACCTTATTACAGCTTTTGAGTTTTGTTTCAAATGATAATGTAATTTATAATGTCTACGTGAATCATAAAACCCCTTCAACAACTACTTTTTTTGTGGGAGTTTAGTTTTTCAGAGTTACCTCGATAAATGGGATTTCAAAAATTTTTTTCCTGATGAAACTGTACCGAAAAAAAGCTCGCAATTCTCGTGTGACGCTTACGGAAAGACATTTTCCTGTAGATAATTTCACAAAATGTATACAGACACCATTGGAGTGGATATCACATGTTGTTTTATTATTTTTCAATTATTTTCTCTTGCTGCTATGGAGAATTTAGCAATAAATATACATAAGGACGATTTTTTTCGGCGCCAAGCCACATTGTTAACAGAATTTATTTAGGAAATCGCTACAGGCTTCGTTACGGATAAAGTTGTCTTTATGCATATCACAGTTCATCTATCCCAGAGTGCAAACGATATCGATTCAAGCTCTTTTTCTGGGAAAGTATTGTTTTAACTATTTTTATGAAAAGTTTTCCCGGTGCAGTGATAAATTCACTTTAAATGTTCTCAAGCCAAAGTAAGGTCCATCAATAGTCACACCTGTAGCTTTCAAAGCAACACCCCGTATGGACTGTAGTATATATCGTAGTATATTATCAATTATACAGTGTTTTTTTGGCAATATTTAAACTACTTCAATCAGTGGTAGAGAAATGGGATTGATGGTAACAATTAGTCTCAATATTGAACCTTCTTGACAAAGCTCACTAGTCAGAATTAGGGTAAAATCAACAAACTGTTGTTATGCAACGTTCAAAACTGTACAAATCTTTACAAAAGTACATACAATTAATTTTTTTGCTATGAAATATCAAATACAATCAAGAAATACGGCAAACTAAAATTTAAAATAAATATTTGCAATAATTATTATTATTTTATTACTTGTAAAAGTTTTATTTCGTTACTTAGGTTTATATTTTTCAATTTTCTGTCTAGATTATTTATTTATGTGTTACTTTTTATATTATCACTGACTTTTAATTGCCCTCCTACAAATATATTTTATGTTTTTTGATGAATAAATAGTTATAATATTCGATAGACTTCAGTTCAGTGCCATTCCTTTTGAAATTCATACAAATCATCAAAAGTGTTGCTTATTAGTAAATGTTCCATTTTTTTTAAAGGATAACATTTTTTGACTGACTTTTTCAACACATTAACTCATATATCTTTACCCGTTTACAAAAAGGGTATGTTCTATTTGTCGATAAATATTTTTATAGCTTATACAATTCCTAAAATAAGAGCTACGTTTGTCAGTATTTAATTTTCTCAAAAACTTACTTGCATGAGTCACTTGGTTACATTTCACACATATATCTGATATTTTTTGGAATATATAAACTGACTCTAGGTTATTAGAACTACATATCCCTAAATAAGTATACCATGAAGTGTGACTATAGTAAGACATACCTGTACTCTGTCAAACTCTCTAGAAAATGCTATTACTGCCGCAGCCTCTCACTTTAGCGAGATAGAATTGTATACCCCCAAAAAGTATCAATACATTTTGCAGAAGTTTTTGCAAACAATCTAAAAGCTCTCTAGAAATTACTTCTATAACCTAGTATTGACATAAATGAACTTAAACTCCTCAAAAGGTATTTTATGCCTCAAGTATGTTAGGGTATATGGTGTACCTCAAAAAGTATAAAATACTTCAAGGGAAACCTTATTAAGATCAGCTCTAATGAACTAGAACTTTACACCCCTAGGAAATAAAAAGTAACATCCCTATCATTATGCCATTCTATTAGCTCTATTATGAAATTATGTTCAGTTTTTTCTGTATATCGCTATTTTGAAGCATCTGATTCTAATGATCTTGAATTATATACCCCAGAAAGGTAAAAAAGTATATCGTTATCATCGTGTCATTCTGAGGCAAGAAGGTATAATATAATTATCAGCATTTGATTCTATTATCACTATTAGGAAATTATAAGCAGTTTTTTTGTTTATTGCTATTTCATAGTATCTGATTCTAATGATCACAAAAATATGAGAAGGTATAACGTTATTATCATATATGATTCTATGACAAAAAGATATATAATTATTGGCATTTGATTCTATTAGCTCTATTATGAAATGATATGCAGTTTTTTGTAAATTGCTATTTTATTGCATCTGGTTCGAAGGATTTCAAACTATATATCTCAAAAAAATAAAAAGGTATATCGTTATTATCATGTCATTCTTTGACAAAAAGGTACACCATTATCATCATTTGATTCTATTAGGGAATAATATGCAGTTTTCTTTGTATATTGCTATTTTATAGCATTTACTTCTAATGATCTTAAACTATTTACCTCAAAAAGATAAAAAGGTATATCATTATCATTGCGTGATTCTATAATGAAAAGGTATATCACTATCATCACGTGATAATTTAGAGCGTGATTGCAATTTTTGCTCTAGAACATTTAAGTTCTCTAGAAATAAAATAATGTATGTCAAGAAATTTCTATTATCTTACCAAATGAATTGATTTTTTTTATCTATAATCTGGTGGTTTATAAGTTATTTAATCTATTCCTGAAATTGTTTTTCAATAATTTTGTGCGAGGCTAGCTAATAGGTGTAGGAACTTAGTCAAAAATTTCTAGGGTCTTAACACCATTAAGAAGCAAGAATAATTTCAAAAATCCTGATTTCTTCTGCTGGCTTGAGTTGTTTCTATACATAATCCCTAATTTATAAAATATTAATGTGCAGCAACACTGTTCGTGTCAAATCAGATAAAATCAAATATTCTTCATTTCCCTCAGCTGCACAAAGTTCGAAAACATTTCTATTCCCTGATGACCCCCATGCTTTTATTTTATAGGAAGAAAAAATACCAATCCAGAATTGGAGCACCTACCAGTACCGTGCTATAAATATATGTAACCCTGATTTTTTTTATACATTTTTCTTGAATTTTGATAGTTTGTTTTTGAGTATCAAATTCGAGTTTTGTTTGAAAGCCACTAAAGAACACTGTATTTTTGATATTCTCTCATATCCCGAAATAATATATTTTATCCATATAATTTATTTGTTACAGAGTAAATTTTGAATCGATATCGTTATACGCTCCTTCCAGGAGACATTATTCTAAAAGTTGAGTTCACTCTGCCATACGAGACTTTAAAAAACTGTAAATTGTAAATTGTTTTCCTAAATGATGTCAAAAGTACTAGCGCGTTAATATCGAATACTGCTAAGCAGATTTTATTTTTGTTCTGTACATATTATCGTTAGTTATAATAAATCAATTAATTATTGTTTTGAGTTTTCTTTGTATTTTCATAAATCCAAAAAAAAAAAAAAATAACCCCTTCAATCCAATGGAAATGTTTCCCCATGTGCCGATTTTGCCAAATGAGTTGGTGATAGGAATTGTTACTGTACAGGATTTGCAACATGTGAAACAAACGTTCATATAATTGAAAAATATGTGAACATCAGAAGAAGGGACTTATCTGAGCGTTACAAAAAGGAACTGTTGAATGAGATTTTCCATTAGCCTAAAGAGAATTCATACCAAGTTTCATATTGAACAAAAGTCTTTTTTGTGCAGAAAATCTGATTTTTTTTCGACCTATTTTGAGCATTTTCACTTTCCGAAATCTGGAAATATATAAAAACTGTTATGGAGAACTTGAGACAATTTTAGGCCAGATATATGACACTGACACGCTTTCATCTTCTCATTTTGTTCAACATTTCATATTCTTTTTTCATAAAATATTTGTTTCTTGATATGGTAAAGACAAATTTCTTCAAATAGTTTTTTGTTGACAAATTTAATATACAACTTGGTAACTTTGCCTTTTTATTTAGAAAACTACACATTTTTCGGGGAAGAGTCTGCCTCATCAATATTTTTTTAATAACCGAATATTCATACCGTAGAAGATAAAATTATGAAAAAACTAGAGAAAAAAGTAGTTGGGAAAAAAAAGTCCTACAAAAAAAATTTGGAAACTTCCAAAGGAAAGAAGAAAGAAATAAATTTCAAAAGTGACCTCAAAAGTTACTTTCAGATACAAACTGGAGGAAAAAGCCCTCTTGAAACAACTACTTTCATATAAACATTGAATTATATGAAAGAAAAAATACTTTTGAAACAACTACTTTTGCATGAACATTGAATTATACAGAAATGACGTTTTCTTATTCAGTTTGTACTCAAACATCCATTATGGAATTGAATCAGATATCATTCACAAGAATGCTACAGAATATAGTCGTGGCATCTTATCTTGAGTATCGTAAAATTTGCGTAAACATGGATGATAGTAGATATCAACTTTTTGATGTTAATTTAAGGGTTCCTCACGGATCAGTTTTAGGTCCCTTGATTTTCCTTTTATATGTCATCTACCAAATTATTTGAGCACTGAACACATTTTTTTGTATGCAGATGAAACGACAATCGCCACTGATGCTGAAACCCCAGAACTTGTGGTTGAAAGAATTTACTGATTGATGTAGTAACAATTCGTTGTCAGTCCTGACAAAACATTATGTCTACAGTTTTATCTTCATACAAAAATCTCAAATGATTATTTTGTTCGCGTAGATAACAAAATTATATATTTTTGGATTCAATAAAATTTCTGGGCACATATAAAATGCAAATTTGAAGTGGAATACACATGATCAGTTTTGTAAGAGACAATAGTAGTAATAATGTAATTTTGTAGCTGAAAAATATATTCACCCTAGAGCAATTGCTCTCTCATATTCACATATTTCTTATATTGTCCTTTGGGGAAGTACGGCCAATGCTGAAGAGTTTTTATCAGTCAAAAGAGACTTATTTGGTCTGATCTTTGGCATAGATTACCAAATGACGTGTAGGAATCATCGTGAAAAGTTTAAATTACTGACAATAATGATTTACATTTATAACACTGTAACATATTTCTAAAACTCAACATCAAGAGCTTCTCAAAAAATTCTGAGTCCCATGACTTTGCTACGAGGCATGGTGACTTACTTAGAAGTACAAAGCACCATACTTCACTTTACCAAAGCAGTCCTAAGTGAATTGAAGGGGTTTTATATATATATATTTTTTTGGAAGATTCCCTCATCCTTTTTTTTTGTATCAAGAAGATGTAGTAGAAAGCCAAAAACTTTCTTTCTCAAAAAAACAGTCCTAAGTATAATGGAATATGTTTTTCCAATCATCTCCCCAGTGATATCAAAAAGAAACAATATTAATAAGTTCAAAACAATATTGAAAAAATATTAATGAATATTTTGCTAATTCATAATCTTTCAACTTGTTGATTGCTAGTTTGTTTATCATATTGATATGTGTGTGTCTCAGTGTATATACATTTTTTGACTTGTACTATATAATGTGTATGATCTTAAAGTATGAATAAAGTTACTTTTATTATATGAAAGAGATTAAATTTCACTTACATGGAACACTGTCATCCGTAAAATATTCCCCGTTAATTAAATGAAAGAATCACCAAACCTCAATAAAACTAATTTATTTGATAAATTATAAACCTAAGCAATAAATTCATACGGAATCGGCGCTAGCTTCACGGCAGGAACCTTTCCGCTGACGATGTGTGCAGGCCTGGGCTGGGCAGGTTGTCTCTTCAACTCTATCTTGACATTTTTCTCCTTAGCTTCTCTGCGAAGTTTTTCGTTGGACTTCACTCGCTGCAAGAAATCCTCCCTGCATTTCGAGTGGGTAACGTGTTCAATGCGGATATTAATTCTCTTGGGGATGATCTTCCCTCGTACCCTTTTGTTCACAATCACTCCGAGTGCGTGTGCGGTAACGTTAAATACACGGCCGGTTCTTCCGTGATACGCTTTGTAGGGCATGCCTTTCTGGACTGCCCCATTTCCTTTGATATCTACAATATCTCCTACTTTATATACCTTCATATATGTGGAGAGTGGGATGACTCCATGCTTGCCGAATTTACGGGCGAAGAGATCCCTCGTGCCGCGACGGTAACCTTTGGAGTTCGTCATTTTTCAGACCTGAAAGAAATTTTGATGAGTTTTAGGTTAGGATGCCCATATGGTATTTCTGAACGCAAATTCAAACTCAGTCAACGAATTTAGTTATTCCACTGATAAAATCCAAGAACTAAATTGAATGCGGATAAACTAAACCAGAAAAATACCTAAAAACTATATTATTATCGTAAACGCACCTTTCCACACTTCTCACAACGAAAAAAAGAAAACAACAAAGATGGAGAAACAATCAACGAAAGGTCACGACTCTAAGTTACAGTTCTGTGGTTCACGATCTCGCTCGTAATCGAGGATAGGCATGTATTCACGTCGAAAGCTTTTTCTTGGAACAACTTGATTATAAATTAGGACGTGTACCGTTTCTAAAGTTCCGTAACCGTAAATTTTGAAGTTATGACGATATGATAAAAATAAATTATTTTGTTGCAGCAGAAATTAGGTTGACGCTTCCCAAATTATATGACTGAATGAACTATATCATTGAAGTATTTCTTATTTTCCATTTGTATGTGTGTGTGTCTGTTGCCGGCCGTTAAAAATTTTGAAAGGACAGAGACTGTTAACAAGCACTTTTCATTTGTAATCTAGATACCGGTAAACTAATATATAACAGTATGGGATAACGAAAATAATATAACGGAACTGATTGTATAGAGAGTAGAAAATGTTGAGAAATATTATCACCTTTACCTTTCGGAAACATGTACTCGATTCGAGAAATGGAGATGGGTGTCAAACATTTTCCACGTTGTGTGAATTGGCAAAGAAACTTTCGTGACACTATGAAAAGATTACTTTCAGCTATAAATTTTATGAAAACAGAATTTTGCAACAAAATATCCACTGCAAATATTAAGGCTGCATTACACACCGAATCCGAAATAACCGATTGCTACTCATTTGAAGGCACACGAGGAAATTAATTAAAATATGTATGTTTTAATGAAGGAAAATAAGTCTGAAAATATTGAAGATGAGGCAATTTAGGATGCAAGTGAAAAATAATTCCAGTTTGATGTTTGTGTTTTATTATTTTGAGATTAATATTATAATATAACAATGTATGTGGATCCTGATGACTAATATAAGTTGATTAATGTTACAGTTATATGATGACAGTATGACATCTGCCTTTTTTACTTTACCTATTGTATTCTCTAGTTTTATTGGTGAGCTGTTGTTTTTCTTATTATTGGGGTTGTCAACACTGAATTTAGAATAAAGAAAATAGCTTTTGTCTGATTTCTACTACGATTTTTATTTGTTACGGCCGGTTTCGGTTTGTTAGACCATTTTCAAACAGATACTGGTCGTAACAAAAATCGTAGTAGAAATCAAATAAAAGCTATTTCCTTTATCCTATATTGAATATGAATTTCTACAAAATACATCATCATCATCAAATTGGCAACACTAGTTGCTCGATTGCGAGTGTGATAGAAAATCGTGAGCTTTTGTGAATCCTTTTTCCACAGTGATGCCAACATGAGGATTTGCCCCCTGAATTTAGGGAGAAAAATTTAAATGAGAGGAAGTTTTCAGGTGAAAAATTATTCAGGGTATTTTTTAGTAAAAAAAAGGATAACAACGGCATTTTCTATTCACAATGTTTTTAAAAATAGCAAGAAATAAATTATCGCTGAAGTCGTTGCAAAACTTGATGATGTTACGAATTAGCATTCAAAGGAATTTTGGTTCGTGAATGGATTTTACTCCGTGTTCTGATATTTTGAAAATGTTTGATGTGAAAACATATGACTTTGGAAATACTGAGACAAATGAAGAACAAGAAACTATATAATGACTTCTTTGAAATCATGAACGAGTTAGGAATTAGTATAATCAGATATAAATTGATGGATGTAACCGTTACTACGTGGTAGGAGATCATGATGAAGAGAGAAATGAAAATTTCTATGTTTTTACCACTTTTATAAAAGTGGTAAAAACTTTTCATTATAATCAGATACTTATATTTATACATGTCCTCGTTTTATATATTCATTGATTCATTCATGAGTAAATGTCATGTAAGTCACGTAAAGACAATAAATGAGTCAAATGTTTCTATAAATCTTCTGTAAAATTTATTTTTATTGAAAGCTATCATAATAACAATTTTCAGCTAAGTTAATTTATTGGATTTGAATATAATTGGAAATATTCAATAATTTTTTTAAATCTACTACCGTAATTATTTTGAGCAAAAAAATATCACAAAATTTAAGATTTGAATTTAGGGGATTTTAAAAAATTCTTAGGGGAAATATTTTTGAACCGTTGGCCTCACTGTTTCTCCATCTTTGGTTTCTTTTTTTCTATCGAAGAAGTGTGGAAAGGTGAGTTTACGATAATAAGATAGTTTTTAATATATTATTTTTGTTTAATTCAACCGCATTAATTTAGTTCTTGGATTTTATCGGTGAAATAACTAATTTCGTTGGTCGAGTTGGAAATTGCGTTCAGAAAGACCATATGGGCATCCTAACCTAAAATTCATCAAAAGTTTCTGTTTCAGGTCTGTAAAATGACGAACTCCAAAGGTTACCGTCGCGGTACGAGGGATCTCTTCGCCCGTAAATTCGGCAAGCATGGAGTCATCCCGCTCTCCACATATATGAAGGTCTATAAAGTCGGAGACATAGTAGATATCAAGGGAAATGGAGCGGTTCAAAAAGGCATGCCCTATAAAGCCTACCACGGAAGGACCGGCCGTGTATTTAACGTCACAGCACACGCGCTGGGAGTAATCGTAAACAAAAGGGTACGAGGGAAGATCATCCCCAAGAGAATTAATATCCGCATTGAACACGTCACCCATTCAAAGTGCAGGGAGGATTTCTTGCAGCGAGTGAAGTCCAACGAAAAGCTTCGCAGAGAAGCTAAGGAGAAAAATGTCAAGGTAGAGTTGAAGAGACAGCCCGCCCAGCCCAGGCCTGCACACATCGTCAGCGGAAAGGTGCCTGCCGTGAAGCTTGCGCCAATTCCATATGAGTTTATTGCTTAGGATTATAATTTTATAATAAATTGAGCTTTATTGTAGTTTGGCTGTTGTTTCACTCAATTTGTTGGATATTTCTGCCTTTCCACTTAATTTTTATACAATAGTTGTAGGAAACTTCCAAAGAAAGAAAGCAAATAGTTTAAAAACAACTTTTAACAGTGGTATGTGGATCATGCATAGAGGTAAGTTTCAGATACAAACTGGAAGAAAAAGCCGGACGCAAACATCTAATTACGTGAAAAAGAAAGTACTTTCGAAGTGACTACTTTTATATGAACAAAAGTACTTTTTCAGTTTGTATTGCTAACATTTGTAATGGAATTGAATCAGCTATTCACATGAACTCTACTTAAAATAATATATGAAAAAGATAGCATTTTACTTACATGGAACACTCAAACATTTATTGAATCAGTTTTCCTTCACAATCACATTAGACAAGAAAGAAAACAACATCATAAAATAGTGGCTTTTTCAACAGGTCAAACAAACAAAAAAGTCAATATAAAACATGCATAAAAAGTTATTAAGCTACAATCCAAATTAATAATCAAGGAGAAACTCGTCAACAATTGATTAAAAAACACAAACAGTGAACTCATTGAATTATATTATCAAATATAAAGGTATCTACACACTTGTGATTAAGGCTGCAAAAGAAAAATAGGATAAACAATACAAAAAATAAAATGAAGGAAAATTGGCTCATAATTAATTATCTGAGAGGGAATAATTCAAAGTTCCCCACCCATTTGAATATAGATCCCAACACTCTAAATGAATTCTATTGCAAGGTAGGTAAAAATCTAAGCTCAGGCATAATACCCTCAGTAGATAATTTTAAGTTATGTAATACTAACATTGCAGAACTCCTGACAACTCTATCGGATATTAAAAATAAAAAGACTTCTGGTATGGATGAAATACCTGTCAAAATATTACTAAATTTACCATCTGAGGCCCTACAGGTATTAGTAGATGTGATCAATATATCCTTCATAACAGGAGTATTTCCATCATGTCTTAAAACAGCAATCATCATCCCATTTTGCAAAGGTGGGCAATTTAACGAACCAGCAAATTTTAGACCTATTGCATTATTGTTAACTCTCTCCAAAATTATAGAGAAATTAGTTAAGAAGAGGATAGTACTATTTTTAGTTGAACACAATATATTGTCGAATACTCAGTTTGGCTTCCAATATAAGAAGAGCACCAATGATGCAATTTTCAATTTGCTCAATGAAGTATATATAGGACTGAATGACGGTGAAG
>WOGJ01118840.1:0-11733 GCA_015342185.1 Leptinotarsa juncta | reverse complement strand
ATACAAAGTAAATTTTGTTTTTATTATTTTGGTGCCTTCTGGTTGGAATAATAATATTTTTGTTGAAGTTACCGTATGGTAACGGTAATTTTCTCAAAAATGGTGCAAATTTCTGAGAAAAGTCATTTAAAAGAATTCTCAATTACGAGTATTTGAACATACCGTACTTGCTCAACTGACTGTACCAATTGTGTGAGATTCAGTTGCGGTTATTAATTTCATCTATTTAATTATTTTGTTCATTTAATAAAATTAATCTTTTCAGCACCAAATCTACTTGTTTTTTTCAGAGACATCGTTGGAATTATTTGATTCTTCGAGTAAATCAAAAATGGAATCTTCATTCCCGACTAAGTGATCTCCAGAAATTACTTTCAATGATCCCACAAAAATTCTATTTTGGGAAACGTTCTTCTGTTTCGAATGTTCTTACGGCTGAAAGTAAACGAAAGTCAATATGTAAGCTGGCTTCAAAGATATTTGAAAGCTTTTCATTTATGAAAGTGAATGCGTTTTTAATGGTTTGTTGATTGAGAGTATGAGATAGCTACGAACCTCTCATTCTATTTCTGATGGCAGGTATGGGAAATAATTTATGGTTCACTTTCATTTGAATCCGTGAGGCGTTCAATTCGGAACATGTAATTGATGAATATGATGAAATGCTTTTTTAGCAAGAGAATTAATATGCTCGATGATACATCAGAAAAAATTATGTTCGTAACAAGTTTCTTTTTTTGATGAGATTCTTGCATTTTTGTCATTTATAAACTTCAAGTTTTCTCAATTAAATTATTTAGTTTTGGAAGAAAAGAGAAATGCCAGGTTATTTGATTTCTTTTTTAATGCCAAAGATAAAGTGGACAATTTGATGAAAGTGTCCGGAGTGTAATAGTTTATGTGGGACAATGTGGCCGAAATTTCTCAAAATGGTATGCTGAACATAAAAGCTCCATCAGAATAGGTGAAATTGATTCGACGTTTTCAAACTAGTCCTTGGCATGTAACCACAAGTTTCCGAATCTAAACGATACGAAAATTTTGCATTATGCAAGGAAGGGTTGCAAACTTAATTATTTGAAATTTTTGGAAATTCAAAATCATAAACATTGTGGGTGCAACCTGTTGAATGACCAAATCGATCGATTTCAAATTAGCGTATCCACATTGTTACAAGTAAACAAAATTCTGGTACTCAATTGAGATAGGTACCTCTATTTTCACCTACAGTAGTGTTATATAAGGGCTGATGTATTCAATCATTTTTAGTTTAACGTATGTATAAGTTTGAAAATGTCTTTATAGGACGAAACTGTAGTAGGTAACGTTAGTTACCAATAAAAGTGGTAAAAAACATAGAAATTTTCAATTCTCTTTTCTTCATGATTTCCTACTACGTAGTAATAACGGCTACATCCATTAATTTATTACTTAGTTTCATTGTATCAAGTTAATGATGAATATAAATTCAAATTACTTTCGTAGTATTTTTTCAGATTGATTTGACCGTTACTTGATAAAGATCCACAGTAATTTCATAAACCAAACTTCACGATTTGGTATCCACAAACTTTATTTAATAAAATATATCATGACATGTTTCGCTAACACAGTAGCATATTCGTGGTGAATCGAGTACTGAGAAATTAATTAAATTATTCACTACGAAATGCTAAGTACTCAGTGCTTAATTCATTATAAAAAAGCTACAGTGTTAGCGAAACATGTCGTGATATATTTCTTTAAATAAGGTTTGTGGAGATCGAATCGTGAAGTGAAGTTTATGAAATTCGTTGTACACAACAACTTGTCATTTTTCATTCGAATTAATGAATCTGAGGTGAAACTAAACCGTTTCAGGTAGATTTGTTGTGAACGAGTTGTGAGAGTTCACAGAGTGGATGAATAGAACTGAGAATAAATGAACTGGGATGATTTTGCAACGTTACATAACTGACTGGCTCTGGAAGGCCATGGTGCTCCGTACTCGGTCGGTCGGTAGCCGCCACGGTTCGACGTGGGTGCTTTGTTCACTTAGTCAATCGACCGACGTGTGAGTCGATGGTTCAAGCCGCATGCCGAATGCCCGATTTTCACTTGCTATCGTCCAACCCGTGTTAGGAATCACACGTTAAAAGGTAAGACGTCCTTAATCCTTAGCTCGCACAAGTTTCGACTTCTGAGGGTTGTAGTTCGTATGGGTTCGAAAGTTCAGAAAAAACCTATTTTGAAAATATTTAATTTCCATAGATGGGTCGGGGAGTGATTAATATTCTCTACCTAGAACACAAGGCTAATGACCAAGCAGTAGATGCCGTTGGCACCGAAGAGAAAAAGTAAGTGAAATAATGAGTTATAAATATAATTTTTTCACGGACAAAACACAAGCACTACAGGAAAATCCCTAAGGCGCTCTCAGAGCAATGCGTGTGCGAAAGTAGCGATTCACATTGGATTTGAATCGCTGGATATTAAATCTATTTGTGAAAACGTTCTCAGGAAGTTTATTCCACATAAATACAGTTCTTAACAGTGAAGTTCGAGATGTACTGAGTTGAACCTCGTAAACCACCATATCCTCAAAAACTTGGAAGGATTCAACATCTTGAGCGATCATCAATATGGCTTTCGAAAAGATCAACAGATCTGTCGTATGTAAGCCATATTTGGAATAACGCAATAGAGAAACATTCACCGTGTGTGACATGGGGGTTCGCTAGCCAAACTTCAATGCTATGGCTTGTCGGATCATTTTTGTGTATGGCTCCTCAGCTTACTGAAAGAATGGCCGTCGATGGATATCTCTTGAATACTTGCTGACGACACCACACTTGTCTCGTCATTCCATTTAGATTCCAAGACATCTGCTTCGGAGGCACATCTTCACAGCAGCAGAATGTTGTATACCTTAATGAGGATCTAGAAGTGATTTCGAATTGGGGTGACAGTAACCAGATTCAATTCAATGCCACAAAAACCCAGGCATTGGTTTTTTCCAAGTAGATAAATGTCTCTGAACCGAATATAATAATGTCAGGTCAGACAATTCCGCTTTCTGCTTCGATAAGTTCGTTGTAGATTAGAATGGATAACCATATGTTTGGCACAATCATGTCGCTGGAATTGCAAAGGCTGCTTCTCAAAGACTTGGAACACTGTTTCGAACCAGAAAACTGTACATATCTCAGCAACTTTTGATGCTTCATAAAGCTCAGATCAGATCTTTATTGGAGTATTGTTCTCATGTATGGAGCTCTGCCCCAAACATACCCATCCAGAAAGAAGCCATTCGCCCGATTGGAGACATGAACATCACGTGCAACCTTGATGGCCTGGAACATTGAAGAAAGGTCGGAGATTCGTTTATTTTTTTAGAAACTTGCACAGGAGGTTTTCAAGTGAACTTGACGCATTTGATTCCGCGACGGAATGTGGCTGCTCATTGTTTTGAGGTTCAATTCAGTCTACCTCAAACTTCACTGTTTAAAAACTGTTTCACTTGGAGAATTATATGAAAGGAGTTTCCTGAGAACGTTTCTTTCAAATGAATTCAATCTTCAGCAATTCTAGTCTAACGTGAATCGCTACTTTCTATAAAAAAATTAAGAACCGACCTTCGCCCTTGCCTCCGAAAATCAGGAGCTAGCCATTACAACTGGGTACAGGTACCGCTTTTTTATATAGATCAAGAAACGAGTAAGGAATCGGTACACTTTGTACTTTGATTTATAATTGTTTTTATTTTTTGTACGAAGATCTCCGTTGCAATTTCAAGATCATTTTCATCCAGTTTGTCGAGCGTTTATTGAGTTTATTATTACCAGAGAATCTATATTTGACATTTCGACTAGGAAGTGCATTGAATATCAAACCTTTCAGATTCTGATTCAGAAAACCAATTACCTACCCATCAGATGACCTACAAGCTTGGCAATATATTAGATGTGAAACAAATATTTCATTTGACACTTGCTATTGACCAGAAAAAAAATCGAAGCAAAATATTTCTAGATTATTCCTACTCCACAAGGTCAAAAAAATTTTATCTCTTATTTTACCATGAGTGACAATAAATAGTATATTTGCTGAGTCATTTTGCTCCGATTCGGCTCAGAATATTTACCAAAAGCAATAGACAGAAACGTTAGCGTTAAGATTTAAGTAAATATGAAATAATCAGTGAGACTAATGCGACTACTAGTGCGAGTGTGAATACTGAGAATGACAAAACTGAAACCAGTGAGAATGTAGCTGTCTGCGATAGTGGCAGCAAAAGGAAAAAGTATCAGCATTTACCAATGCAGAATAGTGGTAGTAGTAGAAATAGAGGCGATATTGGTACTTCAGGCAGAAAAATATTCTGTGACATTTTTGAAATTGAGATGGACACCAGTACCAATGGCAAAAACAAAAATGATAAATTAGCCAAATGTATACCATGTTTCCAAAAACATAATAAAAGTGTTTTCCTTAAAATGAAAAATTCTGGGTTAGTTTACGTCCAAAGTGGGTCTATTCGACCCTCCACCGCAACCCGCAAGAGTTTATTGTGGCTCACACCTATTCACACTCGTCCAAATAAACCCAGTTTCTTAACGAAGCCTTTTAGTTTGTATGGTGAGTGGTCTCGCAGGTCAGATGGTAAGAATACGGCTCTGCCGTATGAAGTAGTTGGATAGTCAACTTGCAATATTCCCACCTTGATACCCACGACAACCTTTCTATGTGAGGGTTTTTGCGAGTTTGCACGTCAGCTACACCTGACGATGCCTTAGATTCAGCCGTGCAGGGCTTTTTCGCCTCTGATTTTGGTGAATCATCACTTGAGCGTAAACGTTTGCTAATCTGCTCGTGGGAGTTAGTTCCCCCACCTGAGACAGATTCTGCGTACGCCGCATCTCTCGCTCCCGAACTGAATTTACAGGGAGGTCCGTTGGAGTCGTAAACTCGACATCCCTCTCCTCTATAGACTCGCTCCTGAATTAAATTTACAGGGAGGTCACTTGGTGTCGTAAACTCGACATCCATCTCCACGAGTAACTAGGGAAAGAACATTAATCACGGCAGTGCCCCGCATTACCGTGACAAGGCGATGCTACGATGAGAGGGCGTCCGGTATCTCGAAGGTTCCGTAGTGTGTATCCTCTCGGCACGGATACACACACCTTAGGATTGAGCCATCGTTGGGATGCCATTCAGTTGGGGAATAACAGAATCACAAGTGATTCTGTCATTCTTGTATCCAGCGGGGCTACGTGGAAGCAGGCATCCGATGGCCGGTTTGCTCAACCCCCATTCTGGGACTTCTGGGTTGAAAAGATACTTCAAAGCAAAGCATGGGATGTTATTTGACAAGAGTTTTCCCAAAGAGTGCCTGATCGAAGCAAGTTTCAATGGATTGGATGAACCGAAGTCAGAGTAAAGAGAATGTTAGTTGAGATTCAATAGAATAGTGCCGAATTTGTTATTTAAAATGAAATCTAGAATTAGGTAAATGTCATTTATTATTTTTAATTCACATTTATGTCAAATCTTTTAGCAATAAAAGTGTTCAATAAATTAAAATATGTTATGTTACGTAAAAATATATTATATCATCTCATAAATACGCTTTAGGGTTTTCATTGTTAGTCAAGATATTTCAAGATGTGTTCTCTGTATCTGTAGAGTAGGGAGGGTGAGTGTAAGCCCACAGCACTTAGGTAACATGTGACCCATTGTACATCCTCTCGAGGAGTTGTCCTCCTAGGTCATCGTCCATCCTATCCTTTCCAGGAAGGTCACTGGGAGACATCTCCTTTATATTGACAGGTGTGGGCCAAGACTCGCCGAACACACACTTTCTTATTGACGATAACTCCGGGCACTCGCATAGGACATGCTTGACAGTCTCATCTTCCTATTCACACATCCTGCATAGAGGTGTGTCCACTAGCCTCATATTATGGCGGTGTTTCCTCAGCTGATAGTGGCCAGTCAGAAATCCTACTGTTAAGCGTAGATTTTTCCTGGTCATCGCCTGATATTTCTTCGGCGCCAACTTCCCAGGGTCGCCCAAAGTGATCCTGGCAAGATTGCATCCTTTGATTCCATCCCTTCTCTTTAAGGATGGAGCATGGGTGTATCATTTGACTGATTCCGCAATTGTCGAAGTCATCAGGCCGTAAGTGCCACTGGATCCTAAAATTCTTAGTCCAGCCGTTTCCTTGGCTAAAGAGTCGGCAATGCGATTACCTGTCGTGCCCTTTAACCCACCTCAGGATAATGTTATTATCTAGCGAGGCTTTGGCTAAATCTTGATGACACTCTAGTATTAGCCCTAAGGTTATACGTTGTAAATTGATGGATGTAGACGTTACTACATGGTAGGAGATCATGATGAAAAGAGGAATAAAAATTTCTATGTTTTTTACCACTTTTATTTGTAACTAAAGTTACTGCAGTTTCGTCCTATATGGATATTTTCAAACTTTAAACAATAAACTAACAATAAACTAAACAATAAACTGAACTAGTTATTGTTTAAAGTTTGAAAATGTCCATATAGGACGAAACTGCAGTAACGTTAGTTACAAATAAAAGTGGTAAAAACATAGAAATTTTCATTTCTCTTTTCTTTATACGTTGTCTGTTTAAGGCTTATAGGGCTTGTCTGCTGTCAGTGTAGATTGTTATGTTTTTGCCAGAAATTTCTTTTCTGGTTATTTCTTTTGTGGCGATTGAGATACCAGTTAATTCACGTTTTTCTAAAATGTTTTAGCGATAAAAGTATTCAATAAATCAAAATATGTTATGTTACGTTGAAATATATCATATCATCATTTCATAAATACGTTTTAGAGTTTTCATTGTTATTCAAGATATTTCAGAATTTGTTATTTTCTTGACAAGAAATCTTGGTAGTGACATAAAATTTCTTGTTTTCTCTTGAAATCTAAAATTACTTTTTGTCTTTATCTTGTCTTGAAATCAAGATCTTGAAATTTTCAAGAAGTTTGCGACCCCTATTTGGGAACCTAATAGTTGATTTAGTTTAGGTTTTCTTCAAAGTAAAGTCGATTATGGCTCAATAATCTACCGTGACAGTTATTTGGCGAATTTATTTCAAATATTTCGAAGCAGTCCCTGAAAAGAACATTGTAATATTCAAGGTACTGCAACCAATGGTCCAACATAC
Organism: Leptinotarsa juncta; assembly: GCA_015342185.1. NCBI lineage: Eukaryota > Metazoa > Arthropoda > Insecta > Coleoptera > Chrysomelidae > Leptinotarsa > Leptinotarsa juncta. The sequence continues at coordinate 4,556 of WOGJ01118840.1, read as the reverse complement.
TTGGAAAGTATGTTGGAAAAAAATTAGCAATGCAAATGCCTCAGCAACTTTCGGAAAACAAGAATTCTTTAGGGATTCACAAGTATAAGTCCAATTTTGGACATCCCAGTTGATTTACTACTTCCACTTTGGGACATCTTCATGCTTGAATAGAACTGGCCGATTCTTGATGAAAATCTATATTAAAACTCATTAAACAGTTTATTGTATGATTTTCACTACAAAGGGTTTTACAAACACCGCGACACGTATTTCGAGCGTTATTACCGTCATTATCATTCAGGTACATATTGAATGTAGAAAATTGAGATTTCAGATGAACAAATGAACTGAATTTATTACAATTATGTACGTTAGTAATTTGAAATGATATATACATTATCCTGAAAAGTTGCGTATTTATGAAAACTGACTAGAACTTCATGGTCTCAACCATGTTGACAACATCATTAACTTTCTGGAAAAGAGATATGGAGTCACTAACATCATTCCATTCACTCGGTTATGTGTGAAATATGCATGCCTTAAAAGCAAATTGATTCATTTCTGACACATTGATTCATTTCTGTTTGAAGTAACAAATATTCGTTTTCTCTCCAAATTATCATACTTTTGAATTCAATATACAGGGTTTTTCCTAAATATGATACGAAACGTCATAGGGTGATTCGTTAGGTCGTTAAAAAAAGTTTGAAGTTTGAAAAAAAGGTATTTATAAAATATCACCAATATTCTTACACAGATTTGATCGAAATTCGCTACAGTTGTTTAAAATGATAAGGCGCTTATTGAGTCCTAACTAGATTGAAATTAGTAGGTCCGGTGGAGTCTCAGTGGACACCACAGCCAACAATATAAGGGAAAAAAGTACGCCACTGACTGGTTGTTGTAGTTTTTTAGATTGATCAATTGGAAAAACAACTTTTTTCCGCCTGTTTTCTTCATATATCCTTTTCGAGAAAAAAATGGAAACCACTTTATATATCATCCGCACCTGCCTTGGAGAGCAGCTTATAGTGATAGCTTAATATGAAGCACACACAATCGATGAAAAAGTTGTATTTTAAGTTGCTCAACTTAAATTGGGCTAAATAGGCTCTATATTACTTCAAAAAATTGTATTATATTTCAATTAAAGAGGTTTAATGATAATTTATAAATTACGAGTATTCCTACCATGATATTTTGAATATTCCATAATTTTTTTTCAATCATAAATTTCAAAGCAGGTTTGTATCTAATAGAAGTCCGAACCTAATCCATATAAAAAATACATTCACACAATTGATTCCGTTTACCGTCTTACCCCGCGCAGTTATGCAGGGTTTTCAAATTCAAGTTAGTTTTATGGAAAGAATTATTATATTTTATGATACCACTGTATGACAAAATGGTTGTTATTAACAAAAATTCATAATATTCGAATAATTTTTCCGCTTACTGAATAAGCCTTGACAACATAACTTTAGTATGCACCAATTTCTGGACAATGTGATCGAAATGACCGATTCCTGCTAATAATTCATGATACTGAATATTTATGTAAAACTTTAATGAACTCCCAATTTGACTTTTTGCAAAACGTTATCTTGTGTTCCATTATACGTTGGCATCTTTGGATGTGTTTAATACAAAATACTTGGCTTTCTACTACTCCATCTTGATACGAAAAAAAAGGATGAGGGAATCTTCCAAAGAAAGGAAAGAAGTAATCAATTTGAAAATGAGTAACTCTATACATGGATGTGTAGATCATGCAAAGAAGTAACTTTCAGACACAAACTGAAAGAAAGTCCTCCTGAAACAGATACTTTCATATAAACATTGAATTACACGAAAGAAAAAATTCTTTCGAAACAAATAGTTCTATATGAACACTGAATTATACAGAATATTATAAAGATATTTTTTTCTATTTAGTTTGTACTTCAAATATTTGTTATGGAATTGGAACAGATATTATTCACAGGAATGCTACACATATACAAAAAGTATTGAGATAAAATTTCACTTACATGAAAAAATATCATCATCATGGATAATCTCAAAGACTAAACATTAATTTCTTGTACACTTCATCTTACCGGACATGACATAATGCTCTTATTACATTGACACTTCGCAAAAACAATTCAGAATGGTCACTTCTGATGACATGAAGTTATAATTTTATGCGAGAAATTTATGTTTCATTTCTGAGGTTATCCAAAAAGGACCTAATGAGAAGTTGACGATAAATGTTTTTGGTCCAAAACTTCTTCGGATATTTTTCCATGTAAGTGAAATTTTATTCCAACGCTCGTTTATATATTACATTGTGGAGTGTACCTGTGAATGATCTCTGGTTCAATTCCATAAGAAATAGTTAATCGAAATTAATAACTGTCTTTCTTAATTAGGAAGTTTCTCACATCATTTTTAAAGATACAGAAGTATAAAGCCAAAAAGCTTTTTTCAAAATACTAATCTCTTCTCATTTTTTAAAAATTCATTACTAGTTTGTTTTTGGTGCTGACCTAATGACACATTTGTCAATGTCAATATTAGTAAATGTAAGTGAAATTTTATCTTGTGGAGTGGAGTGAACCAAAACGAATATTTGGAGAAAATACTGATCAGGAAAAAGTGATTTTCATGTAATTCAAGGTTTTATATATGTTTGAAGGTAGTTGTTTCGAATGTACATTTTCTCCCAGTTTGTATCTGAACAAAACTTTCATGTATGATCTACATATCTTTGTGAAGAGTTTATCAAAGTAAATTACTCTCTTTCCTAATTCGGAAGTTTCCCACATTTTTTTTATTGACATGGAGAAGTAGAAAGCCAAAGAGTTTTTTTTCAACATACTAATCTCTTCTATTCTTTTTTCAATTCATTATTACTTTGATTTTGATGCTGCTTTCATGACATATTTGTCAAATGTCAAACTGCCTTTCAATCTTTCTTTGCTTTCTTTCTACAAGTGATCCAGAGTTTGAAGACCTGGGGCGAGTCAAGTTTGAAACGAAAGTTAATCAAGGGAACATTGTAACCAATTATGGATGACAGCAAAAATTACAGAGGAAGTTAGATTTCTTTATCAGTGGTTTTTATTACTGGAAAACACTCATCTCAACAAATTCAATCAGCTTGTGAAAATTTAAAATAGATACAAATTCCTCCAATTATCAATCGAGGAATTAATAAAGTAGTTTAAATCTACTCTTTTCATTCTTATGCTGAATTCACTTGAAAGATCAAAAAGAATTTCATTTAAATAACTCACAGCATTCAAACATATTCACACCATGAATAAAAACTACCTATAGAGAATGAAAAATAATATAAACACTGATGACTTATGTGGTAATAATGGTAGGCTGTTTTTGTGAGGATAGGTATTTTACCTTTGAAATTTTTCCTCCCTTATATACGTAACTTCCTTCAACAGATTTGAATTCTAAATACCGCGTTACACCGGTATGGATGAGCAGTTTCACTAGGGAACCATTTGCCATAAGAAACTTTGGTATAAGATCCACATTCCAATCTCTTCCTCTACCGTACGATTCATCAGGAGCAGGTACTCCAAATTTGGAAAATAATTCTTCAAGAGGACAAATTGAAGCGGATTCGCCGCCGTAGTATTTGTTTCGATCGACGTGTAACACTTTCTTTCCCGATACAGACAACATACCACTCAAAATGCATTCTTTCAAGCCGGTGCCAAGCACAATCGCATCATATTCTTCATCCATTGTGTAAATTAATGTTTTACTCAGTTGAAAGTTAAAATATAATATATTTTTTGAGCGACGGACACAAACAGGCTACAGTCTACTCAATAAAGGAGGAGAAAGACCAAACGCTCTAAAATGATCTCACACAACCGACAGTGACAGTACTGACACTGACACTGGCAATGACATCTGACATTAAATTGACACTACTTTCAAAGTAAAATGACTTGACTTCTTGACAGCGTTGCCAAGTGAAATTATCAACCCTTTCACAAATGTATAACTATTTTGCAGGTCTGTAGGTCAGCAAATTGTTCTCAGTAGACATTACTCTCGTAATCTTGTAGGACAGAAATTTTTGCAGGTCGGGTCTGCCAGACATGAATCTCGACCAGGTTAATCATTTTCGACAAAAAAATTTCCAACCCCTCCAAAATTTCCTCATTAAATTGAAAATAAACCTTGCAGGTCGGCAGAAATTCTGACAGGTCGGGTATGCCAAACATGAATCTCGACCAGGTTAATCATTTTCGACAGAAAAATTTTCCAACCACCCCCAAAATTTCACAATTCTCAAAAAATTGGAAATAAATTTAGCAGGTCGGCGGAATTCTTGCAGGTCGGGTCTCCCAGATATGAATCTCAACCAGGTTGATCATTTTCGACAAAAAAAATCCAACCCCCACCTTTGAGATTGGAAAAATTCCACATTCCTCATTAAATTGAAAATAAACCTTGCAGGTCGAGTCTGCCAAACATGAATTTCGACCAGGTTAATTATTTTCGAAAAAAAAATTCCAACCCCCACCCTTTGAGTATGGAAAAATTTCACATTC
>WOGJ01118788.1:0-10762 GCA_015342185.1 Leptinotarsa juncta | reverse complement strand
TGATTCCACTCTTACAAACTCGCTGTATCTTTGTATCGCCCTTCGTATCTTCATCCCACAGTGTCCATTATTCGTTGCACTTATATTTGAGGGTATAACTGTGGCATTTTCGAAAACAGAAGACATGAAGTTATTCATTTGCTTCACATGGATGATCTTCATCCTGTATCATCCGGATGCCATTTATACGTATACTCACCTCGTGGTGAAACAACGCTTCTGGAAAGAGGTAACAGCAGTAAAGACCCCTTTTCGCGATACAAAATCTTACATATCTGGTCTTCGAAATTGCCGGAAATGAATGAAGTTGCTGCTACGAATATGTTTGCCGTTCCAATTTCATTATACTCTTTTGGATTAGTGTGTAGTGGACAAGGTGGGAGTAGTATCAACTCGACGTAAAGATGCGAAAAGTGATGCATCTCCATATGAGTTTGCTCCTTATATTGCCTACATATATAAATTGTTCTACAGTTGTACTCATCCCGACAACAAGGAAGCCATTGCTTTTTGAGTTTGGATTATAACATGACGGAATGTTACTGGATGGAGTCTATAAATTCATCAAAAGTTTGAACCTCGTCACTGCATGGTCCGCGACCATGAGAGAGCAGGAATTGAAGTTTTTTTAGAACAGCAACCAGACCGGCTGATGAAGTTGGTTTAGTTTTCGTCACGCGCTTGAGAACCTAATGTACTTGCTGTTAGCATGACCAGCGTTTACGGTCTCATCCTATATCCATGGACGTAACGCAAAACTTAGAATGCTTTATTACAAATTACGGCATATTTAGGATAATGACGAGACGTTGGTGTTGCCCTACGCTGAGAAGGATATTAAATCTGTTGCAAAAAATGAGGAGTGCCGAATTTATTGAAACAATTCGTTTCTTCAGGCTTGTATAAGCTAATGAGCCTGATGTGGTTTTTTTCGACCAATAGATCAAAACGATATACGTCGTGGAGTTTTCAGCTCCTGATGAGGCGAATATCTTCAGAGAAGTGTGGAAAAAAGTATCAAGATTTTTTTTGACCCCGCAAACTCTATTCAGACCACTCTGTCAAGATAGTTGTTCTGATTAATGGAGTATTTGCTGGAATGATGCCTTCTCTCGCATCTTAAGATCATGCCGCCCGAAGATAGAAATCTTGGTCGGACCAATGCAGAAAACTGTCATTCTTGACTATTTGCGTCCGTTTGGAGCACATGATTTTTAGACCCAATCATTTTTCACCTCAGTTTGAGTGGAGGGGTCATTAGTTAATATTGCTGACGCGCCTACCCCGATGCGTCGGAGCTTCGTCGACAAGGTTCGACTAGCTTACTCTTTGGTGAAAAAAAATGAGTATAATACATTTATTCGTTTATAAACGAGCAAGAGTGCAGATTATATCATGAGAAATGAATGTGATGAATAAATATCGAATCCACGATACCATCTGCTTGTTGTGTGGAAGAACATTTTCGTAGTAAAACTATCGTTTTCTGCAGAAAATGAACTTCGCCCTTTATTTTCAGAAATGTTTTTATTTTTTACATACAATGTTAAAAATCTATATGTATATTATTTGAAAATAATAAAGACCTTTATTATTATTATTATTATTATTTAAACGATCACAATCAATGTGATATCATAATTAACATGATGTACACATTTATATAAGTGATTCAATTGGAATTGCATTCAGGAAATGACTGAAGATATAGTGTTATAGTTGTATATGAAAGGTCATTGAAGGTTTTTAATGTTTATCAGACGATGGACAAATATTTTCGGTTGTCTTAAAATAAAGCATCTGATGTTTTTTTAATGAACTGAAGGAGCTCACCATTCTTGGTTCGATATGTACTACATCGAATATTTTTGGTATTAGTTAGAGTGGAGTTAAGATTCTACCACTGCAAAGTGTAGATAATATTCTCAAGCTACTCATTTCAAAAAGTTTATGAATAAATTCAAACTTCGCAACAAAGCTCCGCAAATTTTGGGTCAATTTTTATATATGGAAGTCCCATTGTCTAGATGAACTCCCATATGTTCAATATGTTCATATGTTTCAATATTTTTTATATCTGGAAGCTTACATCAGTTGAATGAAAATGGTATAGATTTTGTTTTGCCTAAATTGATTGTATGTGATTTCGAGTCAAACCAGTATTCTGATTCTAAGTACAAAAATATCAGAAATCGGTACTTCTCATATGTTTCGTAATTCATCGCTTTTTATATCATGAAAGATCGAATACACAATTCAATAACTATGGATAATAGTTGAGGTTGTACACTCTTCTACAAATATTTTCCAAATGAATCACATTTCAATTAAACCTTTTTCTGTTTTTCATTCTACTTTCACGATGCAAATTTTTTGTTCGATAAGGAAATAGAAAAAATAAATTGTCCAATTAACAATTCTTTGTCGAGTGATTTCAAGTAATGTCGATAGTGCTTATTATTCTGAACATTCTCTTTCAAACGAACTCTTAGAAAATAATTGGACGACGATGAAAAACTATAATTCGTAAAAACTGACTCTTTCGCGAAAGAAACACGATTTTCTGAGAGATTTGCGTTGTATAAAAGTTCGTTTTCAGTCTAGGTACCTACTCGTTAATTGTGTTACAAAACGAAATAGATTGCATGTGGAAATGAGAAAGTCAGCTCAACAGTTTTGATATGATCGCGAAAATATTATTCATAATTGCCTCAAATATTTTCTGTACAAATAAGACAGGTTATGTACTTTTTAGTACCTGATTGGTATTTCAATATATCAATAAATACGAGTAAAAAAAGAAAGGGTAATCTGCTTTCTATATCTTCCTTAACGATTAATTTTCAAAATGATGGTTGAAATATTGTTGGTATGCAAAATGTTGAAGTTGAACAGTCACACACGTGTGCACATCGTCCGTTTGGGAGATACGTAGCAAGCACCTTTTATTATATGAAAAGCTGAAATTGATTTCGTTTTATCGATACGACCGCAGATATTATGGTTTCGGAGTACAATCTCCTCGTCAGTGTCGGGTGAGTCACTTTAGTAACTTTCGATGCTTTATGAAGCTCAGATCAGACCAGAGTATCGAAAAAACGTTGGAGATTTGTCTCTGCTTTATAGATACTTTCACGGGAGGTACTCGAGAGACTTGGCATATTCGATCCCATCAAGAGCGGTGCATATCAGAAATACGTGACAGACTGTGGCTGCTCATCCTTTTGAGGTTCAACTCAATACAACTCACCTGAAACGCTCACTTTGAGAAAGTTTTAGATAAAGCCAGACTGTCCCTGTGGATAATTCGAAGGATTTGTGGCAAAACTTGGGTTTTAGGTCGCAAACAAATCCATTGGATTTGTGTAATGATTGTCAGACCAATGATCACTTAGGATGCAATTGCCTGGTGGCCAAAGGCTTTACAGAAAACGGCCAAGTCAAGCTCTCCGGCTTACAGAAACAGACTTGTCTGGCAATCAGTGGTGTTATTAGTGCCACACCGTCAGCGGCCATGGGGATTCTTCTAGGTCTACTTCTCCTCCACTTTCCTGGAGAGAGAGGCTAGATAGACTTGTGCGAATGGCCAATTGCACAAAACAATTCAATGTAGGGTGCAACAAACTGTTCCCGAGTAGAGAGGACTGGATCCTCCGGGAAAAGAAAATACCAAGAGCAGATAGTTCTCAGTTCACAGATGGATCAAAAAGACCTTCCGGTGCTGGTACAGGTGTTTTCAGTCGCAGACCCAGAACAGAGATATCAACCTGCCTAGGAACCTATGCGACTTTATTTCAAGCGAAATATTATGCTACTGAATTGTGTGCAGAGAGATTGGGAGAATCCAACCTCACACACAAGTCAATACAAATATTCTCGGATAGTCAAGCGGCATTGGGAAGAAGATTTATAGACTTCTGTCAGAAACTCCTAGGACTGGTTCATATCAAAGCATTTATTCACCCTTCGAAGATTGATACCAAACAGTTGTATGGATGAACTACGATGTCTAATAGGCCTTCTTACAGGTCACTTTCATTTGAATCATCATATGCAGACACTTAGACTGTCGGAAGACAGTGTGTGTTGCCTTCGTCCCGAAAATGATGAAACAGCACAGTATATACTTTGTACCTGCCCCGCTGAGGACCGCATCAGACTCTTAGAGTTCGGCAGATCCGTACTCTCACCATCTGACCTGAAAGACCACTCACAATGCAATCTAATCGGCTTCGTCAAGAAGCTGGATTTATTTGGTCGAAGTGTAAATAGGTGTGAGCCACAATAAACCCTTGCAAGTTTCGGTGTAGGGTCGACTAGACCCACTCACTTTGGACCTAACCTTACCTAACCAGTTCAACTCTAACTTCACTGATTGAGAACTCTTTTATTCGGAGAACTGCTTTCATATGAAATACTTTTTCAGAGAACATTTTTCTAAATGAATCTAATCTCCAACGATTCAAATCCAACATGAATCGTTAGTTTCGCACAGGCACCGTTCTCAGGGTGCTTTAGGGATTTTTCTTCAGTGTTTGTGTTTTGTCATTAAAAAAATATTCACAAACATTATTTCAATCGACAAAATGGTTAAAGTTTTCGCGACCAAGGTTTGAAGGCCGCGGATTTTTGGAGTTTTTTTGAAAAATCGACGGCCTTCAAACCCGAAAAATAGGGACACTGATTATTTCAATCATCAACATACCACCGAAGACGCTCATGGACGATAATGAAACTTCTCTAACATATTCTGGAAGCAAATATTTCTCGAATGCTTGAAAAAATGAAAGCATCGTCTGATTTTAGGAAAAACAATCATTACCATTTCAACTTTCCAACAAAATTTCTCTCTTAATTCTGACTGAACCTCATTGAGAGGTGTGCGTCTGTTCCGTATTTACAGAAATTTAATTTTGTGAAATGATGTTTCCAGGCATTTTTTTAAGTTTTTTCAAATTTCATGGGAATTGAAGTGAGAATATATTATGAAATTGAGAAAAATACACTTGAACCATCTTTAGGGGTAAGTTTTTCAAAATAGTCATAAATTTCAAATTTCACACTCGAGGAAAATTACTTAAATAACTGTGACGTATATTTGAATCTGATTCATCCAGTCAATCTATCGCGGTCGTTGTTTTAGAATAATAAAGAGTGTAACCCTAAAGAGTACATTCTTCGAGAAACTATATATATTCTTAAGTACGTTGACGACACTTTGAAAAACTTAGCCAAAAACCAACGCTAGCCAGCAAGTTCAAAATACGAAAAACAGCATTAGGATGTTTCAAAAGTATTTTGCGTTTCAGTGCCATGTGTTTTTGTAGCTCCATACCTCAATAAATATTCATTTTACTTATGATGCACAGTTTGGAACCTTTGGTGTAGTAATGAATATTACTGGAGTTTTTCCCAACACCAAATCGTTATTTTCAACACCTCGACACGTGTTTCGATCACAAGAGATCATTTTCACAGAGAAAGATTAAAAAATTTTAATCTTCCTCTTTGAAGATGATCACTTGTTTCAAATTTTAATTATTTTGGCTACTTTCAGTTTATTACTATATGATGTCGAGTGATTTTTGGAGAAAAATTTCTCGTTAATAGTTAATGATCGCACTGTTCGACATTGTTTAGCGAAATTTCATTTTGGAGATTCCAATCTCGAAGATAAGCCCCAAAGTGTTCATTTAACAGTAAACCAAGACGATGATTTGAGGACCTTGGTGGAAACTGACTCTCATCAAAAATGGTGCATGGGATGACGGAAGAACTGGGCGTCAGCTGTTGTGCAATTTTTGATGGATTTGAATGTATTAGAAAGGCCAAAAACCTCATAAAGTCGGTGCCCCATGATTTGAACTATAGATGGAATTTGTCATGTTTCAAAGTCTGTTTCGTTGCTTTTACGTAAGCAAAACGACACTTTTTTGGATCAGATCATCACATGAAAAATGTATTATCTAGGACAATAGAAGACGTTCAGGACAGCAGTTGGACACCGATGAGCCACCCAGGCAGGCACTTCCCAAAGGCGAAAAACCCGCCGACAAAAACAACGGCTACTGTATGGTGGACAGCAGCTATGACATTTTACATATCACTAAAATTAAACTTACCCACCATACTTCCCAGACCTCTCGCTAATCGAATACCATCTTTTCAAGCACGTTGGTAACTTTCTCACAGGTGGAAACCTCGAAAGTCAGGACCAGGAAAAAACGGCCTTCGTTGACTTTATAGAACCCATTTTTATCCTCACGGCAACAGTGCCCTAATTCAACTGGCTTTTATTTTGATTAAATTGAATAAGTTTCTACTGAGATAGTATGGTTTGAATTGGACTCATAAAATTTTGAAACAATCTTATATATCTGGATTTGTTCGACAATTAGAATAAGATCATGTTCACTCCTTCCTGATATTATTCCAAAGCAAAGTTTCAAAAGTCAAAATCAAACAGTATCATTATAGAAAAGTTCTGAAAGAATATTTTTTGCTTTCAACCCCATGTTAGTATAGCCATTGGGAATGTAGAAAAACTGAGAACTGGAATGAAAAGAATGATTGTACTATTCTAGAGAAATTAACTAAGATTTTTCACGGATACTTTTGCCAAATAATATATTGGATGGGTTGCTGACAATGATTATGAAGGGAAAAAATGTATCACTTCATATCAAAGAACTTATTGGAACTGATTACAAATATATGTTTGGATTTTGTGAATTGGGTACAGATGGAATTCTTTCCTGGAACGAAACCAAAATCGAATCGTCAATGAACAAAATTTTCATTAGTATGCAACCGAGAATCCATATTTCATCGAATGGACGTGTGATGAACCTCATCGGAATATCAGTAATCAGGTGAAATTATTAGGGAATATTCCCCAGCATCCCGGTTTCTTCAAAGAAAAATTGAATGAAACATGTCACCGTGGATAAACAATTTCCAGAGAAACAAACAGGAACAAAATCAACAAGAACGACTGGCGACCTAGTCTCAAGACACAATTGAAATGGTGCGTTTTGGTGATACATATCAAATATGTTGTTTACAAATAGAAATCTACCACTACGGAAAATATGAAGGAAAGAATAATATGCAATTTTCAATTCCATTCAACAGATATACCTAGACTAGTATCCATAAAAATGTAAAATTCATCTTGTGTATTTATCTAAGGGATATATAAATACAATGAAATATTTTCATATGAAAATTGAATATTATTGTCTGATGGCATAGGGTGTTCCTATGTATGACTTTACCATTTTGAACAGAATCTCTTTATTTTATCCATCAATGATATATAATGAAGGTGTTTTAATTAGTAGCCCCATGCTAATTAAAACACCTTCATCATCTTGTGCTTGTGATTGCTGAAAAATAATTACAAAAACTGAAAAAGAGCATATCCTAATGTTTGAACTGTCACGCTGTTATTGTTCACATTGATGTGAACAGTAGTGATAAAAATTTGTGTTTGTGCTTGTTAAACATATACTCCTATTTATTTTTGAATTGGGCAATTCCAATTGAATTTGAAAGTAATAAACATAACTTACATTTTTGTAAGTGCTTTCACTTAAAAATTATAAATAATGAAGTATCCGAAGGTTGATATTTTGGAAAACATCTCAGAATATTGTGCTGAGCAATTCCTCCGGAGCTGGGCGTGAAAAAACATATTTTTTAGAACGAGGATATTCATCTCAAATTTTGGCAGAGTGTATTCCAGTTTTCACATTTCTTTCGACAATATTTTTGAAGAAAATTTCTTGATGATAAGATAGGGTGCGCCCAATTGGCTGTTAGGATACAGTTAAAAACCACGACGGCCTTCGAACTCGAATGAAGATCGTGACAATGAAAATAAGTAACAGCTGTTTTTGACGTTTAGACTCGTTTGGAGTTCTTTCAATAACGAGAACATCCGAATCATCTGTGGACTGTTGTATTGTATATTAACAGCTTTAAATTCGATGTATTTCGATTCGATAGACATTTTTCTTGTGTAATAGGTATAGTCGAAGTAAACGATATTGTGCACTCTTAAAGTTATCGGTACCCTCAAAGGCCAAAAAAATATCAATAGAGAAAAATGAACCAGCAGTTCTGTCGACTTGGTGGTTCGTATTGGGTAATTTCTACTAACCGATAGACCGGTTTCGGGGTGATTGCCCCGGAATTAATTTCGTTTGGTCGGATTGTCCAAACGAAATTAATATCTACTTTTCATAGTGGGAAATAACTTGCCACGAATCTTCCAAGTCGAAGATGTTGCACAGGTGCCTGATGGTTTCATTTCAACAGTCTGCGCGACATTATCTAGGTGGGTTGTTTTTTTTTTCTTTAGGTATCTGCCAGACGCACCTACCTATATATTTATATTAGTTCAGAAAGATTTACTTAATGGAATACATGAATGACATTTCAATTCAAACAATACTTTCTTGACAAAAGAACGAACACTTTTCAAAATTTAATTGATGACAAAAATAATTCCACATTAAAAAATAAGAGATAATATTGTGAAACAACTTCGCAATTATTTAACATTTGATACAGACATTACAAAAATTCAATATCTTTGATGCTTGAAATGATGAACATTCACTTGTAAACATTGATGGATTGATATTATTACGTGATCAGTCGTGGCTCTGCGGATTTCCGACGGGTCGATATCCTCAAAGGCACATTTAACCCGATCTTTCTGTTCCTGTTTCGTATTGATAGGTGTTTTATATACTTTTTCTTTTATTTTTTCCCTAGAGGAAAAAATCTAGGGGAGTCAGAACGGTTGATCGAGGCGGCCAAATCTAAGGACCAAAACGTCGTATTCACCGATCTTCGAACATATCGGTTAGTTCCCTACTCACTTCACGTGTGCAATGTCCAGGAGCTCCATTCAACTAATACCAACAATTCCGAGACAAGTTCAGGGCCAAATTATCCAGAAAATCACTCACAGTCGATTCTCCATATAAAACTTCGCAATATTCCCAAATCAACTGCCGCACTAGATACTGATACATGAGAATAAGCATAAAAATATCCTAAAATGTTTATTTCATTTTCCATATCACCAGTGACCGGACTCGCTCGCGGATTTTGTAAAACCCTTTATAGTAAAAATTAGTTTTGAACAAGTTATTGTCAAATCCATTATTGTGTTTTTTAAATCAGACTTATATCATCATACACCAATATCCTTGCCGAAATTCGGTTGTGAAATTAAAAATTAATGTTTAAAACTCTTTTGATATTCGAGTAGATGATTGGAAATAGAAAAAGTTTCACCATATTTATTTAAGGAGTGAATTTTAGAAGGCCCGAGACCTACGATGAAATTTTAAGAATGTGTGTATTATGCACTTGATTTTTTATTTTATTGGAAATTTTATGCTTGCAGAGGAGATTTTTTTTTAATAGTTCATAACTCATAAACGGTCAGAGACAGGTATAGGACATAGTGGATCAAAGTTGTTCACATTCAAAAATTGAATAATATACAGGGTATTCCATTTGAAAAAAAAATTATGGTTGTTATTCAAAGATACAAATTGAGACGTATTTTACAACAATCAGTTTTGAGTTCAATTCTGAAATAATAATCACCATACCTAATCTCAATGTTGCCAGAACTTGAGTTCGATTGTATCAGTGAATTTATGCCGTATTAAATATTAAGAATACCATGTTTTCGCCAAAATAATTACAAAATAATCAATATTTTAAAAACGATGAGAGATAAGTATAGAACATGTTCAACAAAAGTAATTTGAATTTTGATGCGGAATTTAAAAATAATATAATATATAGGGTGTTCCATTTGTAATTTCCAAGTTGATGTCTGTTACATGTAGATGTGACAACATTGCGGTGATGAAAATATTTTCCAACCATAGATCACAACCATTTACATCGATAACCAAAATTTAAAACGTATTCTAAAAACACTTTATTTTGTGATTTTCACTAAACAGTTTGACAAAAACGCAACACGTGTTTCGCCACACAATGGCTTCCACGAGCGTGTTTTTAAATTTAAAACTCTCATCTTTGTTTGTTCTCTAGAAACGTCTAATAGACCATCGAATATGGAATACCCTTTATATTGTTGAAACTCAAGTTTACTAAAATGTGTAAATTTCGAATCAACTCCATTACTTCACTGTTTTTCTCTTTCTATCAGAGCTTAGATTTGAACCGAATTCTCGGAGCCATCAAAACCGGGAAACATAAATCTTCCATTCAGATATTTCTATCAATTGCGTGAGCTTAACGAAATTTATCCTATTTCCTTTTCGTATCAAAGGACTCGATCTCCTTCCCCTTTCCGGTCAATACGGATAAAAAAAAAACGTCCAGCAAACGATAGATATCTCTTTCGATGACGATCAAGTTACAAAAGTGCCTTGAAAAAGGTCTAAGGAAACAGATTGTATTTCTCTCAGTTTGTACCTACAAATTTTGATGATTATTTTCATCATATGGTTACTTTTTAATATTGAATCTAGTATCACATATTTGTATAAATTGATAAAAATATATCAATTCTCAAGTATTCAGAATATATATTTTCACCAGGTTCGGCAAGAACTACTGAATATCCAAGAAATTCTTCAAAACTCATCTTTGTGTTTTTTTCAATATTTTCCACATTTCGATGTTAGTTTTTCTTAGTATATTTGCTATAGTCCAATAATTGTATGAATATACAGGGTATTAATTAAGTATGTACCATAAG
>WOGJ01118421.1:0-14031 GCA_015342185.1 Leptinotarsa juncta | reverse complement strand
TTATACTACTCATATATAATACACATTTCAGCTATTCATTCTAATTTCATTTTTTATTTCCAAGATTTCGCATTACATTATAGTTATAACAAACAATAGAATTTCACCAGTTCGGACAGTAAAATTCACCATGAAGTATTGTCAGCCACTTTCATATTATTTCCCTCCAGAAAAGTTGATTCATACTTTACTATACTGTTGTGAATGAGAATAAAGTGGTTCTGGCCTCAAGTTATAGAAGACATTTGTGAATAGTTTTTTTATATGTTTTGAGCTTATTATTTTCGGAACTTCTTCACCAGGTGACAGATTATTCTCGGATGATCTATTCGCCTGTTCCAGAAAAAACTCAAATGGAAATTCGTGAAGCAATGGTCTGTATGACTCTCCTTGAGAAAATATCATTTAGGTGACAAGGACGTAAGAATGAGAAATTTCTCTCTATCTCTCTCTACGGCTTTCAGTGCCAACAAATATCGTAAACGGTTAGAGATATAGCAACGGATTAATGTAGAAGGTTATCAATATGCAATTGAAAACCAAAGATATTCTAAACTGTTTTGAAATTTTTTGAGACATTTTTTCACTTAATTGAAATAATAACAAACGACGAATTTTCATGTGAAGGATGAGAAATAGAAAGTATTACATTTCTGTATCAATGTCAATAACAATGGTATTCGTTCATGTGTTTTTCTCAAAAAAGTAAATCATATATCATAAAATAATAGCGTAACATAAACCTCTGCTTCACTAAAAATGCCCCAAAAAAAGTTTTTTTTGTTTTTAAATTATAGTTAATTTTTTTTCGGTATCTATCGAAAATTTTCTTAATGTCTGAAAATTCTCAGAGTGGTTCCACTTTTGCAAACAATGATACATTACATATCCATCTATGATGTTTTCGCCATTTCCGAAATCCCATCAGCTCTTCAAAGATTTCGGAAACAGTGTATGTTATACATCAAGTCTGTATTGATGAATATCATCAATCATCAGAATTCCATCTCACAACTTCATCTTGAACGATTCATGAGTTTTCAGATTATGGATTATTCAACTTTCCCGGTGTGTGACGTATAATAGCAAACATCAGACACCGCTCTTTGGACCCCTGAAGTATTATCATTGCTGATAGATAACCGACAAAGGACTTAATCTACGAACATCAATGATAAACGGTTCGTCGCAAAGCCAAGACTTGTCTTTTCCTGGAGGACAGTTGAGTGGTTCAGCCTATTACCACTGATGAAACCCAGTGGGTCGTAACAGCGCTATTTGGTATTGGGTACAAGTTGCTTTGCAGTGAAAACTGCGGTGAAAGACGAAAGATAAACCTCATTTGACGGTCGATGTCGAAGCTTGACTTTGGGAAGCCTGGTTTATCTTTGATATTCCTGGAGTCTTCTGACTCTCATTCTTCATTTAAGTCATTTAATAATAATATTGTCAGCTGTAACGTGAATGAATATTGATATCATTTACCAGTACTTGTAAGCAAGTGATTGGTTCAATGGTAGTGTGTATATATTTATGGAGCCAATACTTTCAAGAGTATTTGCATTTTACTTTTAAGCAAAATGATTCACTCACAATTTTATTCAGACCCTTTGAAGCATTTACTTCGAATTTTTCGAGTTGAAGCAAATGCTCTTTTTCATTCCTATGGCCCAATGCCACATATGAAGTTCTGATGGTAGGCTTTAAAATAGCCAGAACGGCAATTGATGTGGTCTAGTTCAGTATAATTTTTTTCACTTGATGAACACTAAGCACATTTTCTGCATGAGATTTCGTTGAAGATATATGATGGAATTGACCGATACTTGATGAAAATTCATAAGTAACGTACTCAAAAAACCCTTCATAGTGAGAAAGGGCAAAACGTGTTTTGCCATATAATGCCTTCTTCGGGCGTAACTCTAGTGAGTAAAGTGTCTTTACAGGGTGAAGTGTTTTCACTAATTTATTAGTGAATAATTTTCAATTTATTTTTGTTTCATTATGAATATTAATAAAATCAGAAGTCAAAATTAGAGCATTCGTGATCAATACACCAGACACTGTAGTTTTGACACGTCTTGGTCCTCATCAATGGTTCTAAGTTGAATCAGAAATGCCTAGTTAGATTCAACCTTCCTCAAACGAAAGCCTGGCTATGGATAAATGAAAACACTTCTTCATCTTGTATAGGTTGGAAAGTAATCCTGACTCATTTATACGTTTAATGCTGTGAAGATTTCTGAACTGGCGCCTCTCGAATATAATCCAACGCCGTTTGTGGTATTAGCCAGTGAAATAGTTGTTTTCTGATAAGCGTGAGTTCATTCAACCTACTGTGTAGGTATATCCGAGACTGGCTTGAACAGTTGAAGTTCATTTCTTTGGATTCAATTGTATTTTTATTCTGCCTCCTCATTCATGTTACCATATAGCTGCAAGACATTATTCTTGTCCTGTTATGATATATGCGGAAGCAATTCAAAGCCCATTTCATGCAATTTTGTTATCGTTTTTATTGATTTGTGAAAGTGGGCAAGGTCTTGATGAAGCAGCACTTCCTTTTTCTCGAATGGGGTCGTTTTTCCGCAATTTCAGCCTTCAAATGCTCCATTAACGCTACATGATATTTACTGTTTATAGTATTTCCTTTCCCAAGATAGTCGATGATCATTATACCACGCATGTCCCAAAACACCAAGGCCGTAACCTTTCCAGCCGATCGTTGTGCTTTCATGCGCTTTGGACGA
Organism: Leptinotarsa juncta; assembly: GCA_015342185.1. Taxonomy (NCBI): domain Eukaryota; kingdom Metazoa; phylum Arthropoda; class Insecta; order Coleoptera; family Chrysomelidae; genus Leptinotarsa; species Leptinotarsa juncta. Next base: position 11,281 of record WOGJ01118421.1, on the reverse strand, counting down.
GGTTCACCAGTTGCTCTCCACTCAGATGACGATGGTTTGAATTCCGGGTCCATGTTTCATCCATTGTCCCACATTGAGGCAAAAATTCCGGGTTGTTATGTTTGAACATGGCCAAACACTGCTCAGAAACATGAAGATGTTCCTGTTTTTGGTCCCAGTTTGGTTCCACTTTGGAAAGAGCTTCCTCATAGTGAAATGCTCATGCAATATAAAGCCAAGACGTTTCTTTGATATCTCAACAATGTCAGCTAACTCACACAACTTCACCTTTTGATCATTCAAAACGATTTTGTGGATTTGTATACAAGCCAGCAACAAATTTTCATTACCAATTTCCTCTCAAGCAATAACTCATGAAATGCTTCAAGAAAGTAGTACTGTGAAGCTTCGTGAACGTCAGCTGCCGCTCGGAGGGTGGATGAGGCCGTGGTAGCTGCCTTCTCATGTGAAAAAAATTGTTTTCAATCATTTCCTCCCGTCTGAAAATTTGTCAAACGACAGTTTAGACAATTATTTTATGTTTCAAAAAAGTCAGCTGTCCTTACCGTAATGAATTATGCGTCAGCTGGTCACACAAACATGTAAAAAGATATTCTCTTCAGTGATTTCCTCTCAGCTGGAAATTTGTCAGATGATATATAATATGCTAGTTTGATTGAATAAAAACATCAGCTGGCTCTATGTTGGTGGAAAGGTTGTCAGAGAGCCAGGTGTGAAGGCTAATCGCCTAATTGAATACGGCAGCTGACGGGTTTTTCCCCTTCATATTGCCAGCTGATTTTTTTATTATTGATGATATCGTATTAACAATCATCTGGCAAATTTTCGACCGGAAGGAAGTAACTTATCCAGGGTTATTCTCATGGAAATTAATATTCTCGCCAATTGTGATTTTGCAACATGTATTTTGGATCAAACTCAAATAAGTTACAATTTATAAATATTCAAATAAATAAAAAATATATATTATGAATTAATTAATTAATTTAGTGTATGATGAATGCAAGGTATATAAGATAAAACGCGGTGACCAGGATTTTCAGCGTTGATCGTCCATTTCCATGCATAACTTTTTATTAGGGAAAATATTAGGATGAAATAATATTATTATTATATCTTGAATAAATTGAATGAATATCAAATGAATGAATGAAAAAATATCGAATGAACTGATTAATTTACTGTTTAATGAAACTGAAATGTATATAAAAATGTATTGATGAGAAACATTGAATTTCATTATACATCATTGTTCTATTTCACTTTGGTTTATGTCTTCAGTATCGTCATCTATAAATTGATGAATTTTTTTTCTGGGTGAATAGTTATTTCAGTAATCAATGATGGTAAAAGGTTTCCAGAACATCACGAAGAGTTCTATTGGTTGTCAACTCCTTCCCAGCCATAGTCTGAAGGTAAATCAGTGCTCGGAATTTTCAGATGTGCGTGCAACCAAATTTGATCAATAAAACATTATCTCAAAAAATGTTGTCGTAATACCGATTTGCATGGAGGTAGGAACGAGCTATCAATGGTTTTTTTTGGCAATTGAAAAATATCTTTTTTGTCAAGGAGTTTGTATGTTTTTTGAAACATCGCTGTTCTTGCCTCGTTTCAAGCTATACATATGACATACAAACTCCTCTACCTTGTCCAAAAGTTCTTCTCGATTCTCCGATGACAGTGACATTAGTTTGTTAAATCATTCTTATCATTAGTCATAATACCAAATGGACGTTTTTTGCCTTTTCTAAAAAAGGCCGGGTTGAAATTACATCCTGTGAGGGCATGAAATGCTGGAAGTGCTGCACTCGTGTCATTTCCTGAAGCTTTGTACAATTTTGTTGTAATTCTTGACAATTCTTTTATTATTTCCTACACCAACTTTCAACTAGTCTAGTTGAAAAACCCCAGACATCACCAGAAGATGGAAAATAAGACTTTGCCGGAACGTTTTGTGTATTTTATCCTCATAAGAATTATTTTATTAACAATTGTTGTTTATTTACAACCAACTTGAAAAAAACTTAGTTAGATCAAAACAGATCACAACAAAAATTTTTCAAGCTGATTAATTCATGTATGAGCTTATTAGTACTATATAATTATGAATTTAAAATAATATGAAAAATATTACGTTAATAAATGAAAAACAGTGAATAAATAAAAACTTCAGTTCAAAAATTATCAAAAACCTAAAATAATTGTGACATGTTTCGCAATTAAAAACTCAATTTTCTCTTCAGACACCTGTTAACAAAATTAATCAATATCAACAATCAATTCAAAAAAACTTCACTACAAAAAATTACAGTAACAAAAACTACTTACTAATTCTAAACCTCGTAATTCTAATCTAAACAGCTAGCTTCAGATAAAAAAAAGCACGCTTATTATATCTAATTAATTATTACCTCTTTTATAAATAAAATCCTCGAAAATAGAAGAGAGAACTCTAAGTATCCTTGATTTTTTTCCAACAATCTCCATAAACAAATTAGCTTTCACACCATCAGCTGACGACCTTTCAAGCAACACAGAGCCAGCTGACGTTTTTATTCAATTGAACTAGCTTATTAACTATCATTTGACAAATTTTAAGCTGTGAGGAAATCACTGAAGAGATTTTTCTTAATGTTTGTGCGACCAGCTGACAAATAATTCACCACGATAAGGCCAGCTGTCTTTTTTGAAACGTAAAATAATTGTCTAAACTGTCATCAGACATATTTTCAGAAGGAAGGAAATGATTGAAAACAATTTTTTTCACATGAGTGGACGGATACTACGGCCCTACCCACCCACCGAGCGACAGCTGATGCTTACGAGGATTCACGATTCACGGCACGACTGTTTCTAAGCATTCTATACGTTATCGTTCGAGAGGAAATGACTGACAAAATATACTGCCTGGCTTGTATACTATTATAACACTTTTCAAGCCATTTCTTCGCTTGAACGGTTTTTTTCTCATCATGAAGCAGTGTAAAATTATAACAGAGAAATTGTTTTTGATCCATTGTTTTGAAAATAACAAAGGTGGTGTCACTTTTAGCACCACAACCAACACACTTATGACTAGAATATCATGAAATACAGCCCATGCAGTAGTAATTGTCTCTACATTATTCAAAAAAGAAACTAAAGCTCGATCACTGAAGTGGTTTCATAAAAACTCATCAATTGACATTTGAGTCTCTTCAGGAACAATTCACCGAATCTGTCAAACTCAACTCACTTGTTCTGTCACCTTTTAGTGAAATATTAACATTCAAAAGTTTTTTTTTGACAGAGTTTGATATTTCAGCACAATGTATTCCATCCGTTTCGTACAAGATTAAGAAAACGTATTTATCGATGTTGTAGAATATTATATGATATATATTGTGATATATTTATAAAAAGCTTGTAGAGGACCAAAACTTTTAAATGAATAATTTTTTCTCTGTCATCTATATCACCATTTTTTAGTAATATATTCATTAAAAAATTTTAAATTGGCATTTCTCTGAGATCTTCTCGACGTCTAGTAGTTGTAATAACTTCATTTACGAGAAGAGTATCGATAAGTAAAAAAATAAGGAATATTTTAATTTTCCGTAGTTAGAATATATATCTAGTCCTTAATATTTAAATATGCTGATAGTGTGAATTGAATCACTTGTACCATTTGTGATAACATGATGATAATATTCAAAAAGAAAATACATTATGGATACTTGACAAATCCCGAGTTTTATTTTCCACAGCCATGAGAAATCTGGAGAAAGACCAGGAAAATTGTAATAAAAATACGTACGATATCGATTTCATTGTTCCATAAATCGAGGGATATGATGAATGATAAAAAATTGCAATTCACTATCGGAATAGAAAATAATCAGACCCTTTCTTTTCTTGATACAAGAGTTATACGTAAAACTGATAATTCTTTGATCACTGATTGGTATGTCAAACCTAATAATTCAGGAATATGTATTAATTACTATTCTTTTCATAAAAAATCAGTTAAAATCAATTCAATACTGTGTTTGAAAAAAAGAATAGAAAAATTAGTACACCCTTCCCTCAAGCAAATAAATCTCAGGCTTCTTAGAGACATATTGATCGAAAATTCCTATCCCAGAAAACTTCTCAAAAAAATAATTTTCAATACTGGCAGTAATATAAATTCCGATGTAATCAACAGAAATTTATGAAGTAATAGTCCACCTATCAATTTTTCTTATAAATCTATACCTAATATTGGAAATGTATCTTCAAATATAAAACTTTTTCATAATGAACAAAATATGAAAATTTGCCAAAAAAATATTAAAACTATAAAGAATTTGAATACCAAATTGAAAGATAAAACGGATACTTCCAAAAAGTCAAATGTGATTTATAACATTCCTTGTAACAACTGTAACTTGGATTATATTGGAACAACATCTAGAATTCTTAATAATAGAATAACTTCACATAAAAGTGATATAAAGCTTAATAAGAAGAAATCATGTATATTATCGCAAGATTCAGCGGACATAAATCAAATTATTCTATTATCAAAGTATTACATACAGAAAAAATATTTCCAAACGCCTTTTTCTTGAAATGATTTAAATTAATAAATCTTCTGATTGCACGAATAAGAGAACTAACATTAATAATCTCAGCAGTACATACAGTAACTTATTGGAATTACACCAAAAAACATAATGATATTGAAAATTGTAACAACCAACTTTCCCTTTAGAGTCAAAGATTATCAAATCATAATGTCCATTGAAAAATGACATTTATGTGAATTTATGTGAAGGTTTGACATTTGTTAAACCAAAAAAATCCATTATTGTTTAACTTTCTTTCATCGATTTATATGTTCAATTCATTTTTTTTACTCATTTTTACTGTAAGTATGATTTGTAATGTTATTAATTGACAAAAAAAACTCACAACTCAATAAATTATAGGCCCTGAAGAAGCTTTCCACTAGAAGCGAAAGCTTGGCTGGCAAAGTAGAGCAGAGTTTTTATTTTTGATTTTTTGACTCTGAGACCCCGTTAATCCATTTTACTGTATACTGTATCGAAACTTCCAAATTTCCATGAGTCTGGCGTATAAATCAGACTAAATTTGACCGATGGTCCATGGGTTGGCTTGGACGACCGCTGTGTTTTATGGCTTATTCGCGACTTGAGAAAAACCCACAAGAAAAAGTATAACGGGGTCATATCGCGCGATCTCGGTGGCCAGTTCACATCACCTCCACGTGAGATAACCGTTCCCCCAAATCGCTCGTGTAAAATATCCAATATGGCATAAGCTGTGTGGCACGTAGCGCCGTCTTATTGAAACCACAAGTCGTTGGTGTTCAGATCATCCAATTAGGACCAAAAGAAGTTGGTAATCTCCGATCTATAGTGCTCGCCTAACCAACGTCGTTCTCAAAGAAATATGAACCGATAACGCCGCCAGCCCAAAATCCACATTCCGCAAACAGTCCATTCAGCAAACAGACCTCGTTGTCTATGGTCGTTTACCTTCAGTTCCTGGGTCAGTTGAATTTTGTACGGGCGTAGACCCAAGCTACGACGCAAAATTCTCTCCCAAGGTGTGGTCTGCTAAAGGTTCATGTGAGTGACGCGCAATCGACTGCCTCGGATTCTCCTACACACTCGGAGACAACGACGATGTTTTCGGCAGATCGTGCGTTTCGTCGACGTACGGGTGTTGGTCGATCGTTTATTGAAACAATTGATTCAAATTTATCCACCACATTGCGAATAGTCCTCTCGGACGATTATGGAGACCATAAAATGGGGAAGCGCGTGGTATGTTGCCCAATCAAATCACCCATTTTGATAGGATAATGTTATAATTTGTAGGTGTTGTTGAATGCTATATTCGTTCATGGCAATGTGGCAAAAACGAGTGAATTAATGACTTTAATTTTACAGACTTAGCCTCACAAGATGGGCGTTATCAAAGTTCGAAAGTTCATGTTGGAAGGCCCTATATAAATATGCCTTACTTTGATGCAAAATTCAGTTTTTATTATTTCAGTATTTATTTTTCAGTATTTCACTATTTATTATAATGATTACTTGGTTATCAAGAGACAGTGACATTGTTCTGGTGTCTGAATTTGTTTTCTATGGGGGTGTCAGATTTTAATTTTTTTTCAAAGAAGTATCCAACATCCAAACCTTCTACGGATACTCTGCTGCAATGAACCCCATTCTAGGCTCAATCCAGGATTTCTTATTTAGTTTTATTACAAACCTTTTGCACTTTTTGAAAGATCGAAACAAAACTCAGTTCCCATAATAAATTACTTTCATCTCTAGTGGTATAAATTGTATCCGCTTCGAATTTCAACAGCAGAATGACACTAACAACTCGCGATCAAATTTATTTCTAATTGGATTGACATCTTGGATTAAGACGTATCACATTCATTCTTCTTCTTAACTGTAGCGAAACGAGGTCGATCCACATTCATACTTTTCGAATGTACTGCCATTAAAGCTTCTCATTCATTAAAGAAATCGTCGAGTATTTTAATTAGGATTTCGTGGGAACTTTACGCTAGATAGATGGAAAGAGGAAACGATAAAAATTGAATCAATCACTATGGTACAGAGTGGGTCATTGAAAATGTACCCCGACGACATCCTAACAGATACCTTTATGGAGAATTATTGGGAAAATTTCGCACAACTGAATCGGTTCAAAACGAAAAAGGTGAAAAACTGATCATCAATGACTACAGAGGTATTGGGACAAATTGCATTGAACGGTAGGCTTAACAAGGAAATTGGACCCTGCTAACGGCGAAGAATAGTTCCATTTATAGTAAATTTGGTTACATTAAAAATATAAATGAAGACAACTTTGATTGTCGCATTCTATTTTGCGAAATTATGATTGAACCAGCGAGGAGAAATGGTGATATTTCATTCAATGTGTTTCTTGGACGAATGTATTTCTTTTTGAACGGTGTAGTGGTTATTGGGCTAATAACAATCCCAAAAATATTCACGCATTACTTATTAAAAATTCCTAAAAAAATTTGACGTGTGGGCTGGTATTTTTGAAATTTCGCTTTTTGTACTCAAAATTCAACAAGGGATATTAACTACAAGTATCTAGATTTATTCTAAAAAGTTACTGATCCAAATCTTACTAATATAACACAAGAATTATCCTTTACATTACTTACAAAAATTACATAATCATTTGAATGATAGGTTTCGAGGTCCCTGGAAAATACGAAGGAGATCAATTGTGTGGCCTCCTTGGTCACCGGACTCAAGTTCTTCAGATTTTTTTGGGAAACCCAAAAAACAAAGTGTATCTCACTCCACCCACTCATTAAAAGCCTTGCAAGGATGAATCATTATTGTATGTACTCCAAAACGTACATCCATTTATAGATGAACTGTTTTATTGTAATGAGGTTGGCGGACATTTCCAGCAAAGCTTTATATCACTCAATCCCCATTCAGAGGGTTGTTTGCAAAGTTTTTGGTCAAAACTTGGGATGTTGCGAAAAGTTCTCTGGCAGTTATATAGTCTTTTATTGAGCGCTTCCTATTTTTAAATTTAAATTCGTTCGTTGAAAGACCTATTGATGCCATTATTTATGGAGTATAACATCATTTTAAATGTCCACCACAGCTTCTCTGGGTAGAATGCACCCAAAACATCCCAATTTTCCATGAGTCTGGTGCTTAATTCAGGCAGAATTTTACCGATGGCATGGGTTATGTTGGCTTTGAGGATCGCTGTTGTTTGTGGCTTATTCACAATCACCTGCGATTTCACAAAACCCACAAGAAAATGGTCTAACGGGGCCAAATTGAAGGATATTGGTGGCCAGTTCACATCACCTCCACTTGAGATGACGATGCTGCCCTCAGAGAGACTGTTCAGAATATCCAATGTGGCATGACCTGTTGAAACCACAGATCATCCAATTCAGGCCAAAAGAAGTTGGTAGTCATCGACCTATAGTGCTCGACGTTGACGGCGTGGCCAACGGCATTCTTGAAGAAACTTGGACCGATGAATCCGCCAGCCTAAAATCCACACCAAACAACACATTTTTTGGCATGCAATAGACACTCTTGGGTCTCACGTGGACTGGTATCGTTTTGAATTCGGCGCGTGAGCTACGCGAAATCGACTGCCTTGGATTCTACTGCACACTCTCACAGGCAGTGGCGATGTTTACGACAGATCTTGCGTTTCGTCAACGTAGGGGTGTTAGTCAATCGTTAACAGAACCAGTGAGCTCAATTTCATTCACCATATTTCGAATAGCCCTCTCGGTAGGACGATCATGGCGACTGTAAAATGGGCGAAGCGCATGGTATGTTGCCCGAACAGAACACGCATTATGATAGAACAATTTTATAATTTACGTGTTGTTGAATGCTATATCCGTTCATGGTGATTTGGCAAATTATAATGAATAAATGACAAGTAATTTGACAGATGTTTACTCAACAAGATGGCTGTTATCAATTGTCAGAGTTCAGAAGTCCCTATTGGAAGGCTTGGAGTACATTTTCGGTGGCCCACCCTGTAAATCCTAAGACGCGAATTTCATTCGAAACAATAAAAATCGAATTGGATTACTGTAATACGAACAAGAAAGCTATCTCCAGAAGGAATTGCTGTGTAAAGTATGTCACGTGCCTCTTCAACTTCGATTAGAAGGAAACAATCTACTGAGAAAGGCGATTACTGTACCTCATTTCATTCGCAATCCAATTATTCTTGATTATTGTCGTAAAAAGTCGACGGATCTACGATCTTTTCGTCTCGCTTTCTGCACGATTGGATTACCGGCAGAACAAAGGCATTTTCATAAAAGTAGGAAATATTGTATAAAAAACAAAACAGCAGTGGTTCACTACTGGGGAACTTCAAACAAAATATTTGAAAATTCTGGCGTTGTCGTGATAAGCAATGCTCGTATTTGGTGGTTTTTCCTAATTCTGCCGAAGACTTTTCATTATCAAATTGTTGCGTTTATCCTTTTCAATTAAAACTTTGTGATATTTTTGAAATGAGATGTTCACTACACATATTACAAAACCGCAACACGTGTTTCGCTATAAAATAACTTCTTCGGGCTTGGCAGTTGGTATTGACACGCCAAGAACAAATTTAACCCAAATTGATAATTTTTCAACAGTTTTATGAAGGCGGTTTCGTCAAAAACAATGACGAATTTTGTAGATGAAAACCCAAATATTTTACACAGTATTTGCTTTACTGATTTGTGTGCATTTTTTCTTAATGGGCATGTTAAAAAGAAAAATTGTCTCTACTGGAACGATGAATATCCACGACTGTTAAGGGAAGGTCTTACAGTCATATACAGTATCTAGACTAAGTGAATGTTTGGGCTGGTGAGATCTACTCAAATATGCTTGAATAAATAATAGATCTCTCAATTAAAACTATTTTGGAAAACCAAATTATTCCGACTGGCAAAATGATTATGCAAGACTCTTATTCACTTTCAATGAGATGAAGCTCAACCACCCCGCTTCCTTCCAGTTAGACAGTGGCTAAATGGTATATTTCATGGCAGATGGATTGCTCGAAGATCAATAGAATGGCCACTAAGATCACCCGACTTATTACCTCTAGATTTCTTTCTATGGGGGCTACCATGTTTATAGTTCGATTTGTCTTTATCCTCAAAATAGGCGTCAGTTTCGACAATTACCTCTTCATCTGCGCAACATTTTTTTCCAGCAGCATTCTTTTGAGGTTTGACAACATATCTGGAGAATATGGTGAATACGTAAGCAATTCGAAGCCCTATTCGTGCAATTTCTCCATCGTTCTCATTGATTTGTGACACGGTCTATTGTCTTGAAACAACATTTCCTTTTTCAAACGGGGCCGATTTTCCGCGATTTCGTCCTTCAAACGCTCCAATAACGCTAAGTAATTGTCACCGTTGATGGTTTTTCCCTTTTCAAGAAAGTCGATGAATATTATACCCAGCACATCCCAAAATACTGATTCTATAACTTGTCAGCCGATTGGTGTGAAATGATTGGGCCATGTTTCATCTATTGTCACATATCGACGCATAAATTTGGGTTTTTTGTGGTGGAACAGCTTCAAATACTGCTCAGAATCATCAATTCAGTTACCCAGCAACTACACTCCAGGAATTCACCCCTGGTAGTAGGTTACTCAAAATGCTCTCTAGTAGAACAATAAGCATTAGTGTAGAAGACATCAGTGAAAGGACTGGTCATGAGGGGATATCCACAGGGAGGGGTCTTATCACCTCTTCTCTGTAACCTAGTTCTGGATACCCTGATTAATCACCTCAGCGCAAATGGATTCTACACAATTGCATATGCCGACGATACGCTGTGCGATAGAGCGCATGATGGGCTTAAATTAATAGAAACATGGTCCAAGGAACACTCACTGTCCTTTCTGAGACATTCCTTTTCATCAGGAAAAGAAATTTATCGGGCCTAAAACCTCCTCAAAATTCACTCCGAAGAGGTGAAATACCTTGGTACTATCCTCGATAGGAAGCTAACATTGAACTCTCATCTACAGAGTAGAGCATAAAGAGCATATGTGGCTTATGAGCAATGTAGGAGGACAGTGGGACGCGCATGGGGTCTTTCACCCCGTGTGGTCACCTTCTACACTGAAATAATAAGACCTACGGTACGATTGCGCACGGCTGGTGTAAACTTCGAAATATTAATGGCTCATTTGAGGCTGAGCCTATGGCGGGAAGCGCTTACTGCGCAACCTCTGCTGCAAGCAACCAGTGATGCAAGCAACCAGTGATGCAATTGAACCCAAGTTTGTGTTTAATAAACCCTACAAAATACAAATTAAGCAGAACACAGAATCAGATGCTATAAATGCAATACGCATATATACAGACGGCTCAAAAACAGACGAAGGCTCAGGATGTGGAGTGTAAGCCTAAAGATTAAGTGGGGAATGGGAAGAAATACCAGCGTGGTCCAAACAGAACTGGTTGGTATCTTAATCGCCACAAAAAAATAACTAGGAAAGGAATCTCCGGCAAAAAAATAACAATCTGCACTAATAGCAGACAGAGGCCCTATTAGCCTTGAACAGACAACGTATAACCTCTGGGCTAGTACTAGATATAGCCAAAGCCTCGGTGGATAATAACATCATCCTGAGGTGGGTTAAAGGGCACGGCAGGAGTAAAGGTAATCGCATTGCCGACTCTTTAGCCAAGAAAGCGGCTGGACTAAGAATTTTA
>WOGJ01118308.1:0-12527 GCA_015342185.1 Leptinotarsa juncta | reverse complement strand
ATGACAAATTGTTGAGAGACCAAAAGATAAAAAAAACAGTGAATGATGTCAAATGGGTCTTTGAAAATAAAATTAACGATATTTATAAAGCTAGATTAGTTGTTCGAGGATTTCAGCAAAAGGAATACCTTGAAAATGTATATTCACCAGTAGAAAAAATGCAAACATTTAAAATTTTATTGTCATACAGTTGTAAAAATAATTCATTCATAGAACAAATGGATGTTGAAACAGCGTTTTTGAATGGTCATGTAGAGTTAGAAGTGTTTGTAAATCAACCGGAGGGTTATGAAACTAAAGACAATAAAGTTTACAAATTGCAAAATGCACTTTATGGTTTCAGAGAGAGCCCTAGAGTATAGTATGATTGTTTCAATAAATTTATTGAGAAATTGAATTTTGTTACAAGTAACTATGATTACTGTCTTTATGTCAATTGTGCAAGCAAAGATCCAATATACATATTAATATTTGTTGATAGCTTTCTAATTTGTTGTAAAGATAAAATAAATAAGGTAAAATCTAGTTTAATCGAAAATTTTTCAATGAAAATTGAACGTTATATTGGCATAGATATTGAATATAGTGATGAAAGAAAAGTAATGACCTTAAGTCAAACAAAATATATTGAATCTTTGGCTGTCAAATATAATCTAAAAAATGCCAAGTTGTATGATACTCCAATGAAAACAAATTTGAAATTAGAACAAGCTATAGAAGTTGATGAAAGTATAAAGTAGAAAAATCTAATAGGTGAATTATTGTGTATTAATACAGGCACTAGGCCAGATATAGCATACATCGTTAATTACTTGAGTAAATACCAAAGTTGTTATAACCGAATGCATTATAACTATTCAATGAGAATATTGAAATATCTGTATAAGACTGAGGATTTTAAATTAACTTACAATGATAATGTAAATACTGAAACATTAGATTGTATGGTAGACTCTGACTATGCAGGAGATAATGTAGACAGAAAATCTACAACAGGTTTTGCAATTAGATTATTTGAAAACCTAATTTTTTGAAAAACACGTAAACAGAATACTGTAACAAAATTTTCAACTTTCGCTGAATGCATTGCTCTGTCAGAAGCAGTTACTGAAATACTTTTTATCAGAAATTTGTTAAGTGAATCATTCAATATAAAATTTTATAAACCAATAAAATTGTATGGAGATAATTCAGGAGCAATTTTGATTGCTAAATATGGTAATTTTATTAAGAATTGAAAGCACATTGAAATACAGTATCATTATATAAATGAAAACAATGAGAAAAGTATAATTGATATTGTTAAAATTGATTCAAAACTCAACTTATCAGATATATTAGTAAAAAGTTTAGATATGACGAAATTTTTGAAAAATAGATTAGGGCTTAGATTAATTTGATCTGCACATTTATTTTGTATTGCATATATTTGTATATATGTGTATATATTTATATAGATAAGTGAGTATAAATTCAAAGAAGGGTGTTGTAATATGGTGAACAACTGTATTCTCTTTTATTTTCATTATACCATGGGTAGCGCCATCTATTGCACAATAGTGCAAAAACTACAATTGACGTCAACAATATATTTTACGAATCATGGCCGTTTTCTGACTTTATGAATGCACAAGTGTTTGACAGAAATTCAGATTAATTTTACTTTTAATTATTATAATGAAGTGATGTGTTGCAACAACAAGGTGTATTATTATTGATTATCCCAATAGAAACATATTTATATCCAATGTGACACCAAACAAATTTGTTTAAAATATGTTTTTCCGTTAACCAGATCTCACACCCCTACTAACGACATCCCTCAGAAGTTAAAACTTGTGCGAGCTAAGGATTGATGTGGTCTCACCTTTTAACGTGTGATTCCTAACAAATGGATTGAAGAAACTAATTAATATGAATATGTGCCCAATAATATCATATAAACTTTCGTTAAATCAATTTTTTATTCCAATTCTAGTTGGTTACTATCAGTGTGAATTAAATTCTTTTTATTAATTTGAAAATTCACAAAGTTTTGTTAACTCCGAAGATATGCTTTTGAAGCTTTTATAAATGTATCTAACAGAATAGATAATCAATATTATTGACTTTCTGTCATAAAAATGCTCTCTAAAATACAATCTGATTCGTCATTCTCGTGCCACATACTGTCGAAGGTATTGCAGCCTTGTGAAACTTAAAGAGCAGCTGTGCAAAGTCTTCTTTTCATTTTGTTGTGAGTAGGGGAAAGAGAACAAAGAGTTCAAGCATCTTCAGATTGATGTTAGAGGAGTTGCAAGTATATCTGCAGGAATCGGAGTAACTCACATTCTAAAACAGTAAATAGCTAACCGTGTTGTCAACCTACCCCACACCTACCCTCGGTGACTCATAGTTGACTTGTATATTGTGCGTCTCTGTACGTCACGCGATAGATTCGAAGAATCGTACCCGACTTCCCACGCTCTGTTGTTTCCTGATTATACTATCATGCATACTCTCCCATCCTTGTACTCCATACGTAACTTCAGGTTTGGCTACCGTCTTATAAATCATTCCAACACATTCCTTTCTCAGCCCAACATTTTGCCTGATCCATCTTCTTAACTTTCGCGATAGACCCTTATTGTGGTTTAAGAATTATAATTCATTGTCCGCCACAATTAACCAGTATTTCACACACAAGCTCAGCGCAATCACTCTCTTTCCATACCCGTATTTCTTCCATCAGACAGCTGCCCCATGACTGTGTGCAGTCTCCAATCCGAACGGCCGTTTTTTCACTTCCTAGGCGCATTCATCTCTATCTCTAATTCAACGTCTAGCCGTAGTGTCGATAGAGGGATCTTCCTTGGGGAACAACTTATTCATCAGGAACCTACTGGTTTCTTTATTTCCTTCGATGCAAATTGTATCTCCTTTCACGACGTTATCATCATTGATGAGTTGATAGACGCAGTCCCAAGGATTTTCATTTTGGATGAGCTCTTTTTTCTTCCTCAACCAGACAATTCTAGCATCCTCTATAATTTTTTCATACCCCTTTCTTTCTCTTCTATATTCATTCATCCTTCTCATTCTTGCTTCTTCCTTCCTTCCTTGAATTGTGAAACTCTCTTCTCTTCCTACTCACGTATCTTCGCACAATCTCCATTTTCGGATTCCACTTTTTCATTTCATATCAAGCATCACTACACATCTGAGTATGAGTTTCATGCAGGCTTTCTTCATTTTTTGAAGCAGATATGCTTCTCTTTCAATGTCCTCATCCGTATCTAACCTTCCTGGGCAGTAATTCAACATGAGATATTCGATTGCTGTCAAGTTGATTTCTCTTATATTCACCACTAGAGCTCTCCTCATCTTTGGAAACCCCATCTTTTATGATTTTTCAAAGTGTTTTCCATATTAGACATCTAGGTGGACATCCACGCGACATTCTTGATATTCACGTCTCCAATCGGAATCTTCCTTTCTCCCTTCCTATTCATCAAATATCCTTCTAATTTCGGCTCATCAGCAATTTGAAAAAGAATGAATATGAATAGTTTCACATCTTCTTTCAATAAGAAGAGAAAAGTTTGACCTATTTTAAAAATTACGCAAAGTTCCAATTACATCATCAATAGCGGAACGTACATTTCACGTGGAAGTCCTCACAATAGTAGAGGAACTGCTTTATATGAAATAGTTTTAGCTTAAAGACATGCAAATTCCCTTCGAAAATTATCTATGTTTCGTAGAGGATTATTCTGTAGTTTCTAGACTGCAATTACCCTGAACATTACATTCTCATGAAATCCTTAAAATGTCTCAATTGTATAAAGTTTATTTCGAAATTAGTTGTTTTTTCTTTTTTTTTGGGAATGCTGAGTTTTTTGTATGAAGATGGAGTGGTATAATGCCAAAACTTTTCGTTCCCAAAAAGTATTCTCCCCTAAAATATACCCTTTTCAAATTGACCAAGATTATATAAGGCTCGGATTGAATCAAATAGGTGAATGAAAATATCATTACGTTCTGTCATCGTGACATTCGTGACATAAAGTCGTAATTTCATAGATAAATTGAGTGCTTCATCTTGTAATGTTATCCAGATTGGTTCTGGAGAGAAAATAAGGCGTCTTATGTTTTATGTTCACCGTTGAGAATGATAGTGTTCCATGTGAGTGAAATGTTACATTTTCCATATCCTATATTGTGTAGCAATTCTGTAGATGATATGTGATTCAGTTCTATGACAAATGTTTGGAGTGAAAACTGAATAGAAAACAGTGTTTTAATCTATTTTTAAATGAATTTTGAATTATACAGAAACCACTGTTTCCATTCAGTTTTAACTCCAAACATTTGTCATAGAACTGAATTACATTTTATCTACAAAATTGCTACACAATGTAGTATATGAAAATAGCGAATGAATGTCATTACTCACGTCATCGATGAGATGAGTGGATTTAAGGTAAAAATTTACCCCTCTCATTTTTTCTGATTCTTCTTATTCTTTGAAATCTTTCATTATACTCTGGAAGTTTTTAATGAATATTCATCAGAGTTATTAGATAACTTCATCTTTCTTTTGATTTTTCTCTATGAAAAATTGAATCAGAACTTACGTTATTGAATTCTTCCAACAATAACAATTGTTCCATATATTGAAACTATTAAATCAATGGGCGTATTGTGTACCAAGTTGGCGTCAACAAGGAATGATCCTTACTAATTTCGTTACTTCAACTTTTCCTTATACAACAAGATTTTTGTTTTAATCTTCATATCTCATTTCATAGATACCAGATTTTCCAATTTTCATCATCCTATATTTCAAAATGACTGATACTGAGACGATGAAATTTTATTCGTTGTCTTGTTTATGAAAAATGCTTAGAAGAATTCTCAATTTGATATACAGACGAAAAATACTAGAACTTTCATATGTTTGCCTGATAGCTCCAACTTCACAAGGTAGGGCAGGTCGTTGTCTTCTCACTTTTTCCATAAGTATCAACTGAGGTAACAATTTTCAAAGAAACAGGCTACGACACAACAGATGAATACTTTCCCAGAAAATAAATTATACTTTTTGAGAAACTTTCTCCTGAAAAAAAAGTTGGACACAAGTTAGTTGAACAGATAAAGGAGTCATCTTTTAACAAAAAATAGAAAATAGTACGGTTTGAAGAGAGAAACCTCAAATAAAGTGGTTGAGGCTAATAGGAGCAGCAATGCCATGGAGTCCTTTTCAAAGAAAAGGCAAAGTGAGGCACGAGAACTATCATTCGTAAAGTAATTATCATTTCATATTGGCCATCCTGAGTTGATGAGTGGAATTTGAAACCTCGGAGTACAACGAATCTATTAAAAATACTTTTTCCGCATCAGAACAGAAAAACTGTCTTCCGACGCGCTTTTCGCTATCCATATCAGCATAATGAGAAGATACTACTATTTCTAAGGACTATGCTAATGTTTTCATACGTTTCTGGATGACTGATTACTTCACAAGGTGAGGTTCATATAATTGATTATTCCTTGCTGCATGACTGAGGAATGCTTGAAACAGTTGAGGCTCGTGTATGAAACAAATTGTCAGTTGCCTTCGAATGTTCAGTATTCAGAAAATATGAAATTAGCTTCATGAACGAAAGCAGCCCTCCTTTCGCATTTTCACGTAATCACAGGTAGAGAACAGGTTACGATTACATATCAGTCAGAATAACATTATTTACTAGGCGTTATTTCAATGGGCCTTATTATCTAAGGTAATGATTCGTATGGATGTTTATAAAATCATCAGCACAGTCTTTAACAGTAGTAGCCATCTCCTGATATGCTAAGTCGGTTAGCACAACGCGCGTCAAAAGGCAATATTTTTGTTCTGGTGAGGAAAAAGTATATTGGCTATTATTCACTCTTTGATTATTCGTTTGAAGTTATCAGAAAATGTCACAATAATTTGTATTCGTTGAATAATTATTATATGATCGGGGTAAATATTTATACTAGCTAGATACAGATAGATTAAGTTACAGTTAACAAATAAGTTCAGTTATTTTACTGATGAGGCCAATTTTCACCAGAAGAGACCGTTTTGGTGTGGTAAAAGTAACTTCATTGAAAACATCAGTCTGTTTATAATATGCGCACACAGTACATACTGCATCGCGAAAAAAAGAAATGATGTCGCCTTGGCCTTCACCCTCGTATCGTACCACTATAGCGAAGAAACATTTTCTTTTACGATCTTCGTACTTATGTGAACATCATATCTTAAACGGTTAAGAGGGTCTTGGGACATTTAATTTGAAACCCAAAAGTAATATGGGACTTGAGTAGGGTGATATAAAGGATGACGACAGGAATGAAGACCGTTTGACATCGTAATCCCACTGATAAAGTTGGAGGATCGGTTTTGGGGGAATTCAGCTCGTTTCTGTTCGAGTATGAAATTAAATTCGCCGTTTTCGCTTTATAAGATAGTACAATTGTCCTGGATATGAAGTCGGAGGGGCGAATTATATTCCCGGTTACAGTGGTGCTTCTGTGATGCCAAAGTAAAATGTAAGTAGTTGTGGAGTAGATCATTTGTCTCTGGAAGTCGGAAACGTTTCTGTGGGAAATACGTTCAGAGCTTTGTAGTTGAACTATACGGAGGGGGCCATGAAAAACATACTACTTGGGGGAAAGGACTTTTCTGAAAAAATACAAAATCACTTCCAGACTGTTTGTGTGGAAAACAAACTATTAAACAAAAACTTTTACAAAAACCTTTGACCAGCCAAGCAGAGATGTTACTTCCAAACATTTTTTCACGCTGATTTGCTCATTTATTAGATGAAGAATTTTGGGATACCAACAACACGTTCAAGGTGAATAACTTCTAAATGATAAGTGTTTCTATTGCAGATAAAGAAAGAAGTTACAAAAATCTTCATCGATCCATAAGTTTTCTCTAATATCAGCGTACATTTGTAGAGATTTTTTCCAATGGAAATCATTAGAGACAAATTTTACAACGCAGTTTTTATATCTGATGAAAAAAAAGATTTGTAATTTGCAAACTTTGTCGTTCAGTGAAAATCAGATTTGTGCTTGTCGGTGAAGTTTTTTATAAATCGTGGTTAAGTATCTCATAACTATTTTATAATATTTCAAATTCATTTTTTCATCAATCTTTTTGTGTATTTGTTACCTTCCACAATCTGAAAAATATAAAAATCATAATGGAGGACTTCATACAAGTGTAGAAAAGGCAAACTTTTCAGTTTACCCCGATAAGTTACTGCGTAATATCAAAGTATTTTTCACAAAGAAAAAGATTAAAACTGTTTTAATCTTCCTCTTTGAAGATGATCACTTGGTGATCGAAACACGTGTCGAGGTGTAAAAATAACGATTTGGTATTTGGGAAAAAATCCAGTAATATTCTTACCCAAAATATTAAATGAACTACAGACAGAAATATTGTATTTCATATTTCATAATTTTCCTTGAACTGACGGAAATGCCTTTTTTTTCAAATTAATGAAAAGTCTGTATATCTATCGATGTATTGAAACAGATAGAAAAATAATAGTTCTTCAATACAAACAGACAATAGATAAATAGGCCACATTGAAGAAAAGGGTCGATTGTTTTGTTTTATTGTGAAATATTAAAATATGATGTGTTTATACTGTTATCTAAAACACAAATACATACCTACTGCTCTGCAAGCAAGCCTTACATGATACATTCTCCCAGGATCTGATAAAAATTCAGAGCATGAATTAAATCAAACCAGTGAATTTTCTATACTTTAAAAAAACTTAATATTTGAGTATTGAACTCTCAACAAAATACAAGCACTACAGAAAAATTCTTAAGGTGCTCTCAGAGCGGTGAGTGTTGTATAACAAAACTTCTTTCTTGTGATTTAGAATGTTTAAACTAGCAAATCTACATTTTATGTGCAACACCATGGATCAAACACAGTTTTCAATGTCAAGTGATATGATATTGTTGAATTTTCACATTGAAAATCTTCTAACCAAATATATATTTAAAAAAATCGAGGATTGAAAAAAATTGTCTTTTCAAATTCAGCAGGTTCCTGAGTCACTCAATTCATGTCAAATAATCTGAATATTTGATATTTTGATGAAAAATTTCAGGAAGATAATTTTTATTTTTCTGACAGCTTATATTTCTGATAGCTATTCAGTGAAAATTCTGAAAGTAATGTGGAACAATTGAAACGATTCATTAAAGTGACATTCCAAGTGACAAAACATTTCATTGATATTCAACGAACGTCATTTTTTGTGGAGGAACTCAAGAACTATAAAAATGAAGTACATTTGTTGCAAACAATTGAAAATCTTACTGTTGTGTAGTGTTATGTTGTATCTGAATAAAATGCAACAGATTTCACGTTGTATTTAATCAAGTCATCAATTTTTCGACAGTGAAATATGTTGGACAGCACTATTTCAGCTCAAGTTCAATTGGTCAAAACGAAATTATTCTGCTGCATCTGAAATTCATGAATTGAAACCAATAGTAGTTAGTCTAAGCCGATTTAGAAACCTCCCACCACCCCTTCTAACCCTGAAATGATCTTAACGTCACACGAAGTTGCCAAGGTGACTTTGAAGAGGTGTTATTAGTTTGACTTTGTACGACTTAGACCTACGTCGTACGGCGACGCAGGCAAGATGACTTTGAGGTGTTATTTTGGTTTTAACTTCGAATGACCTCAATACATTTCCCATATTTTCGACATGGTGACTTTGACTTCGAATGAATTCAAGCCAGTTTTGCACCAACACGATCAAACGTAACCAAGGTGACTTCGAACGATTGTTTTTTAGAGGATTCAACTTTGAACGACCGTTTTGCAATATCATATGCCTTTGCTGAAGTAAATTTGAGGGCGCTCATGTATTCTCCTTCCCTTTCCCCCTTATTCAGTGAGTATATAGAAGAGGGGCCGTCCACTCACAGGAGTCAGTTTGATATCGCGCATATTGAATATTATTTCGAAGATTTGAAGATTCGAACTTGAATGACCTTTAGCTACATAGACGAAGGCTTTTGGACTGCATTGTGACAATGACCTCAATGTACGTCACACGAAGTAGTCGAGGTGAATTTGACGTAGTGTTTTCGGCTTAACCGTGAACAACGGCCATTTACTTCCCATATTTTCGATAAGATTTCAACCTATACTACACAATGTACATTGGTGAGCCGTTTTAAGTTTAACCTTGAACGACCATGAAATACGTAACACGGCGGCGCTGACATTGAATGACCTTCATTGTTAGATGCGGCTATTTTGAAGATTTAAAGATTCGACATTGAACAATCTGCAGCTATTTGAATTCCCTACAATTTTTATTTATAAAATTTTTTTCATAATATCGAAATTTTTCGACTAGAACCCGAGAATAAGTTGAGGTAGTTTTGGGTTTGACAATGAATGACCTTCATTGTTTGATGCGGGTAATTCGAAAATTCCAGGATTCGACTTCGAAAGATCATCAGCTGCATGGACGAAGAGGCTTTTGAAGTGCGTTTCCAGTCCGACTTTGAGTGACTTTTTGCAATATCATATGCCTTAGAGGATTGAATGACCTCCATTCACTTCGCATATTTTCGATAAGGTGACTTTGACCGCGAATGAACTCGAGCCAGTTACGCGGCTTGAAGTTTTGAACCTATATGATACAACGTACACGAGGTGACATTGAGGGGGCGTTCCAAGTTTAACCTTGAACCACCTTGACCAACGTCACACGACGACGCAGGCAAAGTGACTTTGATATATTGTTTTGTGTTTGACATTGAATGACCTTTATTATTTGATGCGACTATTCTGAAGATGTGAGGGTTCGAAATTGATCGACCTTCAGCTACTTGAATTTCCTACAACTTCTCATCAATTTTTAAGAGTCCAAAATGTATTTTTACAAATTATTATAATGTCGTGTATCAAAAGAGTCAATTATTAGGAGTCTAAAGTGTATATTTGCAAATGAGTATAGACGACGCGGCGATACAGCAGAAAAAAATTGTTTGTAGTAGGTACCAAATGTTGAGAAAGATTTTTACTGTACTATTTAACATGCATAGTTTCAATAATACTGATAACAATTTATACTTCATTCACTATTCAAGAAGGTGTTCAAAATGTCTATAGGAGTGAGTGGAGCAATATTTTGCATTACTGCCGCTTCCAATCCATATCTAGAACTGGTGGCAAATCAAAAATGAGATATTTCCGCATTCCCCTTCATTGTTTGATTCGACTATTTTGAAGATTTGAAGTTTCGAAATTGAATGATTTTCAGCTGCTTGAATTCCCTACAATTTCACTTCACATCAATTTTTTCGTAATATCGATATTTTTCGATTCTGACCCGAGAAAAAGGGGGAGTGAAATTTTATCGTTTCGTTCATTTTCGATTTAACGAGAGAAATTGTGATTTGACTTTGACCTCGAATGGACTCCAGCCAGTTACGCGGCTTGAAATTTTGAACCTACATAGCACAACGTACCCAAGATGACGTTGAGGGGGCGTTTCAACGACCCTGACTAACGTCACTCGGCGACGCAGGCAAGGTGACTTTGAGGTAGTCTTTGGGGTTTGACATTGAACGACCTTCTTTGTTTGATATGGCTATTTTGAAAATTTAAAGATTCAACATTGAACGATCTTCAGCTATATGGACGAAGAGACTTTCGGAGTGCGTTTCCAGTTTGACTATGACTGACCTTTTGCAATATCATATGTCATTGCTGAAGTGAGTCACGACGCAGGCACGTATAGAGCTAGGAGTCAGGATAATGTGTGGCGCTACCACGATTATAACGGAATCATATATAAGTCGAGTTGCGATCCTGAACCTAACTCAGTATTAGAGAGAGCACATCAATATCAATTCCGAAAAAATCGCTGCTGCATTACCGTTCATTGATTTCAATCAATTTTTTCGTAGGATGGATATTTTTTTGATTTGAACCCGAAGAAAGGATGGAGTAAAATCTTATCACTGTATTATCCCGTTTATTTTCGAACTCTCGAGAAAAATGTGAATAAATAAATTTGTAATGTAATTGAATTCCCCACAATCTTGGTTCCAATCAATTTTTTCGTAGGATCGATATTTTTTAGTCAAATCCGCGAAAATATAAATAATATAACTGAAAGATCCCACTTTTGCACTCATTTTTCAGCTAGAATGCCTGGAAATATTGTCTCATGGTATGACACTTTTATTCTCAGGGCATCGTATCAACGGACTTCATTCCTACAGTATATCCACTATCTCGTATGATTAAGACATAACACTCATATTCATGTTGACTTCTCGAATATCTGATTTATTATTGATGGATTTTTCTTGGTATAACCACTAACTTGAACCATGACAAACTCAATGGTGAAAACCGCATATCGATATCTATCACGTTTCTGAGTTACAGCATGTTTTCTAAAATGTGAGTCTGCTGAAAGTTTCAATAGAGCTCAAAATTACCTTTCCAAAAATGCAGCATACTTGATTTTTTGCTAGATACCGAGCTTTTAGTTTTTTTTATGTAGACTTCTGAAACGTACACTTTGATGAAGTAGGCTTTGGACGACGCGGCGATATAGCAGAAAGAAATTATTTGCAATAGGTACCCAAAGTTCGAAAGTAGGAGATTTGAGCCGGTTCTAAGCCTCACCCCACCACTATGACGAATTAATTGCTTTCTTGTGTTGTTGTTTAGTGAAGTCAAGGTGATGTGACCTTGAAGTGACTGGTGTATGGATCGTTCAGAATTTTTTTCCCGGTTTTAATTCTCCCTTCACCACTATGACGTATTAATTGCCTTTTTTTGTTGTTTAATGAAATCAAGGCGATGTGACCTTGAAGTGTCTGGTGCATGGATCGTTCAGAATTTTTTTCATATGAGATTTTGTGTGTGTTTGTGTGTGTGAGAGAGAATACACTTTACAGGATTTCATCATGTGCTTGTCTATGCGCAAACATACGTCTGCATACTTCGAAGATCCTCCAAGTAATGAATGCTCCATCGGTGTGAGGTCACCAAGTTAGTAGTGGTGTAACGTCACAGCAATAACCGTTCAACGGTAAGAGAGCGGCATGTTCACTCCACGACGGGTGGCTGAGTAATGCGTATTCATCGGTCTGCCCTCACCTCTCTCGATGTGGTGAAGGTTGTGACGTAACGCATCGCTTTATCCCCAGCAGCAACCGTTCAACAGTAGGAGAGCTAGATGTGCACTCCACGGCGTTTGGCTGAGTGATACGTATTCATCGATGTGCCCTTACCTCCCTCGATGTGGCGATGGCTATGACGTAATGCATCGCTCTACCCTCACTCTTGACGGTGACGCGCAGGCGGCGTGGACTATGGTATTTAAGAAGCGGGTGAGTGTTGGTTATGTCAGTTTTCATCGAGTGAGTTAGTGAAAACATATCATAGAAAATATATTCTTGTGAATGTGGTAAATCTTTTACTAGTAGTGACAACC
>WOGJ01118134.1:0-12189 GCA_015342185.1 Leptinotarsa juncta | reverse complement strand
GTGCGTTACTTTTTTGTTGTTATTATTAACTATTTTTAAATCATACGTGACATGCCGTTGTGGCTGGATAAAAGTTTGTGTTTATCTTTCAAACACCTTCGTTTGATAGGTAGGAATTTAGCTATGAACAAGTACGTACTAGTAATATTAGTTATTTTGTTATTAGTTTAATATTAGTTCTTATGTATTATGTATTACCAGTTAAATAGTAAAATAAATACATATTCTGATAAATTAACTATGGATTATTTCATTTACGTTGCGTTACGTTGCTTCCGTGTTGGTAGCTCGCTGTTTATTCCAAAATTAACAAAGTGGCTCAACACATTGAAGAGGTGGGCGACCACTGTCATATACCCTGTAAAAAATTAAATAAGAAGATATTGGCTAGGTTGTTCTGGTGACCAAGGCTTTAAGCGGAGGCTATGAACGAAAAATGATTGAAGAATTAAAGAAAAGCAGCACTTTTGAACATAGACATGATAATATGGATTGGCCGAGATGTCACTTTTACATATATTTCACCTGCGGATCACTCAATGTATTGGCTCTGTGTCACATCATTTAACAAATGAAATCCCAAAAGGTTCAGGAAATATGCAACACATAAAACAACGTGACGTTGTATCAGAAATAAGTGTATGAGTGACGTAAATGCACCTTAAACTTTTATAGTTCTTGGCGTCAATGTTCTATCTTCAAAGGCCAGTCCATATTATGACGTCACTGCTTTTAGACTGCTTCTAAGTTTGTTTGTAGTTAGGGAGGTTATGTTGTTGAAAAGTCTAGTATAAAATATCAAAATAAAAAAAGAATTTTATGAATGAACCCACGGTTTTTAATTAGAGTAGAGCAAAAATGTCTTCATCCAAAGTATTTTAAATTAAAGGGTACCATTATTTTAACCTCCCAAATCACTAAGCTTGGAATGTATTGTCAGTAATTCAATTCGAAAATGGGTAGACAGAAGAATATCCCTTATAAGATCGCTGCCATTGAAGACAACTGTAATTACAGAGATTATATACCAGTGTCCAAAAAACGCAAACGAAAATCGCATATCAAAAAATCTATGAATAGATTTTTCAATGTTGAACTAGCAAAAACAGAACAAAAACAGTTTTATATAGGGGAGATACTGATTGGCCAAACGAGTAATATTTTCCCCAGTGAATATACAGATTGTCGAGTTTCATTCAAAATTTTGAATGACGATGATGATCGAGACAATGATGAACTAGATACAGTAATCCTTGAATGTGATAAGGTTTCAATGGTTATCATTAAAATCTATGAAGACATCAACTTTCTCAAAGGTAAGTGATACTTGTTTATTATGTGGAATAGTTTTAACCACTGGCATTATCTTCATGAAATGCATAAGCTTTTCAAATAGTTAAAACAAAAAATTATACTTAAGATTCTCTCTTTTGCAAATCCATTTTGAGAGAAAACTAATCTAAAAGGTCTAATCTGAATGAACAAATTTTCAAAGCCACTAACAAAACCAATTTGGAAAAAAGTCAACACAAAATTGGATAAAAAACCAAAAGTAACATATAGTATAACTCTGAAAATAAATAGTACTACACTTGCAGACCCCAAATCAGTAGCTAATTGTTTCGAAGAATTTGAAAATGTCAGTAGAAAGCATGTAGCCTGGTTTATTTCTTTCGTATCCAAAAAACAATTAAAAAGAACAAAATATGGGCCAGTATGCCATTTTTTTGCAGTCATCGATAAATACTATTTTTTAAAGATATTTTCTCGCATATTGGGTGATTTCCGTCACTTTTCCTTAAAGCATAGACCATTTGCACCATATCTTCCAATATATAATTCATAATGAAAATGATTCAATCTACACAGGAAAAAACTTCACAACATGGAATTATTGACAAATCCCGAGATTCATTTTTTTATGTCAGTCATAGATAACTGGGTTTTCAAAAAAAAAGCAGTATAAATATTTTTTAGGTTTTTTTACGCATTTCTTACTTTTAAAACCGCTGATAACTATCACTAGTGTGGTATGAAAAATGCTAATGTACTAGCGATTAGTTTGAATATTCGAAAAACAATTTTGAGTAAGTGAACGTAAGAAAATACATTTTTTGTGTACTTACAACAATTACTAAAACTTGGTATAATTTGTAAAATAACAGTTTTTCGTATAGTATACCTCTGATAACAAATGTAGAGAAATGTTGAAACATTTCACACAAATGAAAAAATTCAGTGTGCTACATTTGGAAAAGTTGAATTATGTCTATTTGAAAATGAATGAAACTTGATACAAAAGAATTTATTTATTCAACATAGCAGAATCAATCCACCTTCAAATAGATACATTCTTGCGAGAAAAATCTCTGTTGGAAAGGAGGATTCCCTCTCATTACTTCGGATCGTGAGTGGGGAACACTACCACATCACCAGTTCATAGCTTTTACTAATATTTACTATTACTATCTGTGCATGTTCCAAGTGTCAAACTTTATTATATGTATATTGTTATACTCTTTCTATTTTTTCATGAAATGAATTATTCTCTCTTTTGTTATCAAATTTCATTCTTCACTAAGTTATCTAAAGAACAAACTCATGTATTGTATTCAAATCATTTTATTTTATTTTTCAGATTTGTTCACTTTGAAGATTTTTTGTTTCGATTTTTCTGTTCGAGATGAGAAAGTGTATTTATCGATGTATTTCAAAGCATTACCACTGCCAACATTTCATAGTAGGATAGGAAATTGCATAAAAACACTTTTTTCATTAATTTATGAAATCGATACAAATACCACTGAAGGTAATATTTCCGGTTTCCACTAAGCAGTACTTGAATAATATTAATATTTTCCATAGATGAAGAGAGTTGTATCAATGAAAATAGACATGGAGGAAAAGAAATTGTTGGGTTATATGAAAAGTTATGGCACATGAGGAAAACTAATGACCTTGCTAATCTTGAAAGAGAGAGTGTCCTACATCCAAATCTTAAGCCTTCATTAAGACCCTATCAAGAGAATTCTGTTAGATGGATGCTTTCTCGTGAAAAAAATAATACCATGGAACTTGGTAAGATATTAGTAGATGTCCACATGGAGTTGAGTAAACTTATTTTATTATTTTAATATGTAGAACTAGATGTAGAAATGCTTTATACCATCCATACTTAAATAATTATAACAGCCTTTATTACCCAACAGTTAAAAACTATTTACAGGTATACTAAGTATGGTAAAAAAGACATATAGGTGCTCATAACTACAAAGTTACAATTTGATAAAATGAACAATAATATAATAAAATAAAAAAACTATAATGGAAAATTAAAACTTCTCCAAGAATCATCTGCAAAAAATTACTTATTACAATCAGCATAATTACTAAGGTCATTAATAAATAATACGAATAGAAGTCGTCTGAGATTTGATTCCTGAGGTACTCTAGATGAAGGATTGTAATAAAAGAATCATAGCTGAAGTAGATTGAATTTAATGAAAAGTACTACTGAATTATGGACTGAATGGTGGACTTTTTGACTAAGAATCATGTGATGAAGTTGATCAAATGCTTTAGCAAAATCAGTGTATATCACATCAACTTGACCGCGATTATCTAAGACATCACTAACACACTAACTGTTAGACATAAATCCATGTTGCGGAGATATGATATGAACTGAGGAATGTATGAGATTATAGTTTGATAGGACTGAAATAGGATGATGATTCTGAATATCAGATGGATCTTCAGACTTTAAAATGGGACAAACTCATTGATATCTCAGGTATTTTGCACAATTGAAAAGTGTGTTAAGGAATAGACACAGATGCACTAGAAGTGAACTATTTTTTAGTTTACGTGCTGCAATCAAGATTTCCTTTTCGCTGATGTTTTCAAATCTTATATTATTATAAAAACAATTGGAATGTAATAAGCATGGATGCAAAGTATTTTCATCAACTGCAGAATGTGAATATGTACTGTGGAAAAAATTTGCAAAACTATTTACAATTTCATCTGACGAATCAATAGTGAAGTCATCAAATTTCGTTCTACCTGGAATACCTCGAAAAAAATTTTTGCGAATAGGAATCATTTTTAGTACTCTTTGGTAAATAGCCAATAGTGTGACCTCACTTGCCGCTAACAGGGTGCTGTTAACTTTTTTTAAGGGGGTCTCACTATACAGTTATTGTCTCGTTTTAAAATTTTGATGATTGCTTGTCAAAATAGGCTTAACTAAGGCCTTATATATATTTATGGTAGTATTTTTTGCTAAAAAATTCCTCAGGATATAAAATTTGTACATGAATTTACTTAATTTTCCACAAATTTCCCCAAAATTGTTATAGTTTTAGGTATTTAATAACCTTATTTCACTCTTATCTGTATCTGATCTAATGAGTACATTATTTTTTAATATTTTTATCAATTTTAGCATTTTTCATATATTATAGAGTCATCATAATACTTTTGTAAAAAACAATTACACTTAATATTCAAATATCCACTGTATTATTTCAACAAACCTAATTTCCACTTTCATTTCAGATCAGCTGCAACCTCTTTATACTCCGTTGTTATTAAAATCTGATTTAACCATATACCTTGACAAATACAGCGGGTATGTAACTCTAGAAAGACCTGTGATCGCTAAATCCAGTCAGGGAGGTATTCTTGCCGATGAAATGGGTCTGGGGAAAACAGTTGAAGTTCTGGCTTGCATACTACTGAATCCGAAAAATCAAGTTTCTCATGAAATCGAGCAAAAAGATTCTGTAACCGATTTAAAGCCAGTTGTAGTGAAACAATTACAGAAACGCAAGATGCCTGTTGACGAAGAAGAAGAAGCAAGCTCTGTTCTCCATGATCGTTCCAAGAAGTTAAAGATTCCTAACAATTGGGTAAAAACTTCAAGTAAAAAATCGTCCACTTACGTAGCTCTAAAGATGTGGTATGATAGTATTTTGTCAGATGTTAGCACAACATCATCATGTGCAGTAGATGAAGATAGGGTTTCGGTTCAGTGCATTTGCGGAAGCAGGTCAGAAGATGGGATTATCGAGTGTGACTGTTGTGGCAAATACCAACACCGTGAATGCTTGGGATATAACAAATCTTTGGGGAGGTATATCTGCCCTCAATGTTGGATGGACGAACCCCTATTGGAATGCGGAGCTACATTGATTGTCACTCCTCTGACCCTTAGATCTCAGTGGTCAAGAGAAATTTGCAAGCACATTAGAGGAAAACTGAAAGTTTTGCAATACGATGGTTGCAATCTCACTCCTGTTTATCCCACTCAGCTGAAGGAGTATGATATTGTGATAACGACATACAGTGTGCTACAAAATGAACTGAGACTTACTGAAAATGTTCAGGTGTGGTATTTATAGAAACTTCATTTCACTCCTTGGAAGTAACTTTTTCAAATTCTTCACATATAGTTCCATTCAATGCATTATATAAACATTTACATGTCACATTTCACTCCTCAATGTGTTAGATTTACACTAGGAATGTAACTAATTTAGCTCAAAATTTTCAATTATTTTTCAATCAAATCAAATCATTTTTTATATTCCGTTCCAAATTTTGTTTCAAAACGCCAATAATTCACACGTGACCACTGTGACTTCACAAGTTCATAAACGCTGGTAAGATAAGATAATATAAAGTTTTTTTGTGAAGATGAGTTCGAAGTTTTATGTTGTACGTTGACGTAGTAAGCAAGTGCTACAATTGAAACATCTGAAAGATTATTAGAAATAGGCAAGCAGAATTTAAATTCGCCTCCTAAAAATGAATACTTGGCAAATTCATTTACCTTGATAATATATTATTTTATCTTGAGAAAAATTTCTTAAAATTATTTCCAAAGGGAGTAAAAGTAAGTAGATTCAAAGAAATCGCATTTTGATTATCAAATATAAATTATATTCCATAAAAGTAAAAGAAAATAATAATGTAATTTTTTAGAGAAAAACTATCATGGTGTCATGCAGTGTCACATCTAAGTCACAGAGATGTACTGTTGTTCCACTCAATTGACGAAATTTACAATATTTTCTCAAAAAAAAATCATAAGATGTATAGCTGGAGTCGAAAGTGATTACTCATGTCGTAATCTCTTCAAAAATTACAACGTTCTCACCTGTACGAGCCTGTATGTTTGTATACTTTTCAAAAATAAGCATTCTTATGTACGCTATGGACATTTCCCCTCTTATAACACCCATCGTAACAATGACCTGGAACTACCACTGTTCAGGGTCAATGTTACCTACAAAGCTCCAAGTAGAATCGGAGTAACAATCTTTAATGATTTACCAGATACCCTGAAAAGTCTGGATCATGAGAATATATTCAAAAAATATTCAAAACTTTATTCAGTTGAAAAATGTTTATACTCCATGAATGAATACTTCCAAACAACTAACCAACCATGTACCTGATATGTCATAATATATGTGATAATTTATCTTTGCTTTTATTTATAATATATACCATTTTTATGTTATTTAAAACCTGACTGTGTACTGTATCTCCGTACCTATATATATCTCATTGTCTCTTATCTACCTAACCAACCTGACTGTTCTTATACAATGTTATATTGTCTAAAAGAAATAAAATGGATTTGATTTGATTTATTTGATTTGATATCGTATTAATAAGTATAAAAGTTGTTCAATGTCTCCATAACATCATGAAGAGTATGTACGTCTTTTAACATTGCAATTGTTACATGTGCGAGATGAAACTCAGTGTTACATCTTAGCCTAGCATATATCTATCTCTATGATGTAGTGAGGTAACATCACATTGTAACTTAAAATGTTGTCGTGGAAATATCAGATTTAATGTATTTGCTGAGTAACGTTTTGGTACCCAGAAAACAATATGTATCTATAATAATAAAAAATTTACCATCGAATATAAAAAAAACATGTTTTTTTTGTGTGACTACTCTGGTCATTAACCTCGTGTTCTGGGAAGGATATGTTAATAACTCCCCGAGCCACCTAGAGAGCATAATGGCTATTCACAGTCCGTCAGTCATGTAACGTTGCAGAATCATCCCAACTTCAACTGGATAAGTTCTCTCGAGAAAAATATCTGGCCGAGATGGAAATCCATCTCACGATCTTTCGATCATGAGTCGGCCTCACTACCACTGCGTCAATTCACTGCCAATAATCGTTATTCTACTGTATGATGTCTATGTTCTATTAAAAAATAATCCAGCATGGAATGAGCTTTAGACTTTTCAGAATTTATTACCTGTCATCGTCTCTGGCAATTTTTTTACTTACCCTAGTTGAATTGATTTATGTAGTAAAATCATCTGATTACTTTTAAATTGAAAAGGAAATATTTTTAGGGAAGATTTGTTTATGTTGTGCTTTCCTTCTTTCCACTTCTCCATAATTATATAAAAAATGTGGGAGACTTTCGGATGTTTCCCACAATTTTTGTATGATGATGGAAAAGTAGAAAACTGAAACGTTTTTTTCCATATCCAATTACTTGTTTGAAATTTTAGGCAATTAATTTGAGAAGGGAAAGAAAATATTCCCCTCAGGGGAGTCCACTTACCAGAATTAAATGGTGGCGACTTTGTTTGGATGAAGCTCAAACCGTAGACACTCCGGGTCGCATGGTGTCTGAAATGGCAGGAAAAATTAATGCCGTCCATAGATGGGCTGTCACCGGAACACCTATATCTAAAAATATATCTGGTAGGTTATTTCACGTCATTTTACAAATTTTAATTTATATTTTTATAGAATGACCATTGAATTAAAACTAAAAAATATATAACTACCAATTGCACATATTGATTTTTAAAAGACTGTGATGTTTTTTCAAATATACTATTCCTGAATCCATTTGCAAATCTTCGTGGAAAAGATTGTACATTTCTAGTTCGTTTCACAAAAAAGCTAACCCAAAATTTTAACAATTCGTATTATCTGGAAAGAAAATTGTGAAGAATATAGAGGTTGAAAATAAATTTTTAATTTTCCAAATGATTGAACATATGGCTGTGGAACATATGGCTGTGACAATAATTCGACAAAATGATGACCGCTGAAAGTTGGGCCGTTTTTAAGTGCTACATCCCTCAGAAATTGATTCTGAATCATTTCAGTGTTCTTGGTCTGAGAACTGTGGGTTTATAAGGCGATGACATCTTCTCTTACGAAGACGCCACCTATGGGATTGACAAAGTCAATCCTCGAATATCAAAGGTAAACAAGGTTCCTCTTAGCGGTCACTTGCAAGCCAAGTTCGGTATCGACCGCCTCTGTTCTTCAATACAGCTTTCACTGCAAAGCAGCTAGTTGAAAACTAGAGCACAAACACAACACCTTTTTGATACAACACCATACAGTGATGTTTCAACCTGCCATAGGTCTCATCTATGATGCTGGACTCAGCTGTTCTCAAAGGACAAGATTGACTCAGACACCATCTATGGGATCGACAGAGAACTCAATCCTTGAATTTCTTTGCAGCTTTCACTGTAAGACAACTAGTTGGCTATAGCTGGTTTATATTTGAGATCTTTCAAGGCAGCAGTACAGAAGTTTGATTGTACAAATGGAAAACACCAATGTCAAGCATATTTAAAAATCTCAGCATTTTTTATGACCAAGATATAATAAGAGGTGATTGGTTTCCAGGTTTTGCCGTGGTCTCTGGTTATAATCTCCAAACGTTTCATCAGTCATCTTCATTCATCGGTAGTATCTTCATTCATCTTTCGCAGTTGCAGTTTGTAAAGTATAACTATAGAAGACCAAGTAAAACCCTGAAACCAACCAAAACATTGACGCCAGCCTTGAAAGCCTACATTCCTGCAATAATTGGTGAAATATAAATTTCATATTGAATTTAATTTCAAGATCATGTATTTCATCTACTTTTTGGATAGGTTATGATAATGATAATGATAAGTGAAACTTATGGTTGATGCATAACAAGACAAAGTATTCTGATAGTATTTTCTTATATTTAACAAATTATCGTTTCCAATATACTATCCACAGGAAAGAAGCATTGCTAAAGAACAGTTACCAACTGTTTTGGAAACTAAATTATTGATTTTGACAATTTGAGTACAGTTCGACAAATAGCTCTGATTTCAGTTTTAAAGATTACCTGTGAAACCATAAATGTGGAGATTAGCTATCGACAGGGAGTGATTGGATTTATCAAATGTTTTAGTATATTCCGTGTCTGTAAAATCAAGTTGTCATTTGTTATTAAAGACTTTAGTAACGCAATTTTTGTGAAACAATATCAAGTTGGTTAATGCTGATTTTAATTTTTGTACTGTTCTTCTTAGATCTATATGGACTCATCGATTATATACAAATTACTCCATTCAACGACCTCACTACTTGGAACAAAATATTGTATGAGCCCTATGTGAAAGGTAATGATAAACCGATGCTTGAATTTTTGTCCAAGGTGCTGTGGAGGACGTCTAAGAAAGACGTTTTAGATCAGGTAATTTCCACTGTTCTCTTCCCTCAATTAGTATTGAATTTTTATGAATTTCCAGATAAATATTCCAAAACAAACGTACAGAGAGCATTTATTGGAATTTTCGGCAGTTGAGAAATATTTTTACCGAAGAGAGCATGAGCTTATCTGCAGTGATTTTCTGTCGAAAGTGTCAAAGTTTGATTTAACTTTGCTTTTGGATAGACTGGATAGAAGCACACTTAAAAAGGTTGGTATAATGTCCTTTATACATACACATGAAGAAACTACTGATCAATCGACTTCAGCAGGGCTTTTGACAAAATTGATCACTCAGTTTTGCTACAGAAGCTCGCTGGAGTCGGGGTAAATGGTAATCTGCTGAACTGGTTCGAATCTTATGTGACTGATCGTTATCATGCAGTAACTGTCGGTAACCACAAATCAAAATATAGCCTAATTACCTCCGGAGTGGCTCAAGGATCATATCAAGGGCCACTCCTATTTTATATCTATATCAATGATATATCCCAATGCTTTTGATTCGCCGATTTTCTAATGTATGCGGAAGATATAAAAATATACCATTCAATTTCTGATGTTGACGACATCACGCTAATACATCAGGATATCAATACCTTTTATGATTACTGTGAGGTAAATAGTCTGTATCTGAACTTCAAAAAGTGTTACCATATTTTGTTTGGATGTGGAAAAAACAATCTAAATCACTCATATCAAATATCTTCTCGTCCCTTACAAACTGTAACGGACTTAGGAATAATATTTTATTCTGTGTTTCTAAAAAGGCTCACAAAATGTTAGGTTTCATAATGAGAACTTGTCGTGAATTTAAGAATATACAGACTTCCCATACACTTAATATGTCATATGTCAATAGTGTTCTAAGTTATGGCAGTGGATACGACATTAACACGAATAAACTTGAAAGAGTACAGAATAAATTCATAGATTATATCAATGAAAAATGTTTTTCACTCCACCCGAATAACCTTATCTACATTCGGAATGAACTAAACATATTAACACTAGCGAATGGAAGGGAAATTTCAGATGTGAAGTTTCTCTTCAAAGTCACAAATATTTTAGTTGATTCGCCTGCCATCCTTAGTAACATTTACCTTAATGCTCCTCGGTATAGTACTAGGCATCAGCATCCATTCCGTTATGAACAATCTCAAACAAACTATTTTTTGAACTCTTCAATGCTTAGGTGCAACATATACAATACGCTGTTAAATTCCATCTCTATTGATATTTTCTCTTTCTCATTTTCAAAGTTTTCCTATACCTTGAAAAAAAAACGTTCTTGTTACACAGACTTGATTGGTATTTGTGTGGATATATGTTTATGTATATGTGTATTACAATATATATTTTTTTATATCATTTTTATTCATTCCATGCACTGAACTTCTAAACAATTTTAAAAACTATTGATACAAATTATAATATTGAGAAATAATACATCTGTGAATACTGTTTTGGGTCAGTCGCATTTGTATTCCTTCTATACAAATAAATACATTTGTAACTAACAAAATAATTACATTTGTTTATGAATTTCACTAGTTTGGACATCCATTGTCTGATATATAAAATGATTTGAAAACCCTGAAACAACTAAAAAAGAAGAATTAAAAATGAATAGCTGAAAATAACAATTATATTAGGCAAAAATAACCTGAAATGAAAAAATAGTGAAGTAAAATACAAGTAAAAATAGAACGATTGCACAAAAAATAAAGAAATAAAAATGAAAATAAAATAAAAAGTATTTTATTTCACTATTATTTCATTTCAGGTTATTTTGGCTTAATATAATTGTTATTTTCAGCTATTCATTTTTAATTCTTTTTTTATATATTATTATTTATCATTTTGCATATTAGACAATGGAAGTCCAAACTAGTGAAATTCATCATGAAACATTCTCAGTCACCTTCAAACATGTTTGTTTATATTAGGATACATATTCAATAAACATTTATCATTATTCATCAAGAACTAAGCACAAAACAATGCATAAGTCGTATTCGCCAACTGAAGAAATAGTCAAAATTCTATATGCAGGTTTGATTTTGACCCTTGGTACAATAAAAAAGTATATAGGGTATTCCAAATTTCCGGAACGGAGTGTTTTCTGCAAAGCTAATTTTTACAAATTTGGTGTCTACATACATTAATGAAAAAACAATTTTTTTAATTTCATAAGTTTGGACTTCCATTGTCTAATATGACAATGATATAATATGATTGGAAATCTCTGAAAGAATAAAATTGAAAATTAAAATGAACAGCTGAAAATAACAATTATGCCAAACAAAAACCCTAAAATGAAATTACAATAAATTAAAAATGAAACAAAAATTGAAAATCGAACAATGAAAGTGAAATGAAAATAAAAATAACAAGATTCGGAGCCAAATTACTTCACTACATTTCGATTGTTAGTATTAACAATCGAAGACTATTTTAATTTCATTTCAGGGTTTTTGCTTGATTGTTATTTTCACCTATTCATTTTAATTTTTAAATTCATTCATACTTTCAGGGATTTCAAATCATGTTCGATTGATGACTTGTTAATTTTGTAGAAATTCATGTTGAATATAGAATAAAGAAAATACTTTTGTCTAGTTTCTACTATGTTTATTTAACGTT
>WOGJ01118132.1:0-10416 GCA_015342185.1 Leptinotarsa juncta | reverse complement strand
ATACTCAGACAGTATTACAAAATAAAAATTAATGCAACTAAATTCAAGTACATACACAAGTACAAACTGAAGACAATCCACTGAATAGTGTCTATGAACCTTAATGAATCGGCGCGAACAGTGGCACCATTATACCTAACATAGATTGAGCCATTTGTGAACCAAACGTTTTTCTTATCAATGTTTTTTGCGGGAACTCTGTAAATCTTGTCGATATCAGTTAGGTTAATATTTTTGAGATTAAGATTCTCATTTAAGATACGAATAATCTTTCTTGATAGATCCTCGCCTTTTTCTTCATCAACCCCGAAAATTCTTATGTTGAGATTTCTGGAGAACTGTTCTTGTTTGTCGAGCAGTGTTTCCATTTCCAAATATATAGTTTTCAAGGATTTCCTTTTTCTGCATGTTCAGTCGTTTTTCCAGTTTGTTAGCTAGCTTGTTAGCTATATCTTGCAAAAATTCTTTATTGAAAATGCTGCGTATTTGTTCACTGATGAGTGACTTGATTTCATCCATATCTTTTTTGGTGAGCGGCATTTCGATATTAGGTATGTGATTATTTGTTTTGACAGAATAAAAAAGTTGTTACTTTGATTTGGAATATCTTTGAGAGTTTTTTTAAATAATTTATCACTGTTTCAGTCTCATATGGGTTACGCCATTCTACTGTGGGAAAAATCCTCGACAGTTAATGCTATTTTTATTCAACAAAAATTAATAAGGATATTCGGTAATCTGGGGTATAGAGATACGTGTAGACGCAGAGTCATGCCTCTTTCGTCCTTATACATATTTAATTCACTTCTTGAAATACACAAAACATCGTGCAACCTCACTACACATGCTGACCTCCACGTTCATAATACTAGAAACTCTAACAATATCAGAATTCCTATATATAGCCTTTCTACTTCACAACAGGTAACGGATTTTTTTTGTCTATACGAAATTGATTAGCAGTCCTTGATTCATACAGATACTTTCAGCATTTGTTCAGTTTGATTATAATTAACTGTAATTTTACTTCAAGTGAGCGATATTTTTCAATAGAAGTTATTTAAAAAAACCTTGCTGTAGGCTATGTTGAAACACTTTCACGGGTATAGTTGTAACTTATTACAACTTGCACCCTATTTATTAGTTCTATGAAATTACGCGAGATGTACATGAATTTCTTCTTTTCCTATTTTGAATACTTTTTATTGAACTTCATTGATTCTATCTATTTCAAAATGAACTTAAGATGCTGTGTATTTCATCAGTTTGGACAAAAGCCAGTTATCAACAGAAGACAATTGTGGATAATAACAATCGGACCGTCGTGACACAACTTGGTTTGAAATCATTTAATTTTTTTCAATTCATTTTCATTTTTGTTAATAATAATTTTTGATCTCTATTTTGCAGCTTTTTATTAATATTTCAATTTTATTTGTTTGGTTGTAGTTTGTATGTCAATTCTTTGTAATTTCAGTTTTTGTTTAGTAAAATTGTTATTTTTGGTTAATTTTATTAATTTTTTTTTCAGGGTTTTCAAATCAATTTATATTAGATTAGACATTGGAAGTCCGAACTGATAAAATGCACCACGAAACATTGACAACCACCTTCAAACAAACCTTAAGATGCACTGTTTGGAACCTTTGGTGTAGTAATGGATCAAACCGATATTTTAACACCTTAACACGTGTTTCGATCACCAAGTGATCATTTTCAAGAGGAAGATCAGACTGTCGATCTTACTCTTGAAGATGATCACTTGGTGATCGAAACACCGCTTTATTGGAGACGTGAACCTTGAAAACTTGATAGTCTGGAACATCTTAAAAAGGTTGGAGATGTATCTCTCTTCTATAGATACTTTCACGCAAAGTGTTAATTTGATTCCAGTAAAAGCGGTGTCTATCAGAAATCTGCGAAGGACTTTGGCTGCTGAGGTTTAACTCAGTACACTTCAAATTCCACTATTCAAGAACTCTTTCATTTGGAGAACTGCGGGGAATGAACTTTCTGAGAAGTTTTTTCAAATGGATTTAATTTCCAGTTATTGAAATGCAATGTGACTAGCTACTTTAGCACAAGCACCGCTCTTAGAGCGGTTTAAATGTTTTCTTGAAGTACTTGTGTGCTGTCTTTGAAGGAAATTATCGCAAAATTTCGTCTTTCTGTTGAAAAAATCAATAAAATTATCAATTGTGGAATAATCAATTTCCGAATACTTCAATTCTGAACTAGAATAATAAAAACATAATATTGAAGAAAAATGTATTATTTTTTAGTGATTAAATTTGGTTCCTATAATTGAGTCGTCATTTTACCTGCTCATATAATGATCAACTGAAAGCAAGGGAAATTGTGCAGCACTGCTTGAAACAGCGTCAATATTGACATTTCCGACTATTCCTTGACGTCATGATTTCAGTCTCGATGGAACTGAACTGAATATCAATATTGACTGACATACATCGAAAGACAAAGAGAAATGTCAGAACGAGAACTTTTCTCAATTCTATATTGAGCTTCAAAAATAACTGAAAAAAATATTACCCATTTACTCTCACCTTCGTGGATTCGAGATAAATCCTTTATAGAATGACTGAGATGGTGGGTTGATGAGTTTTATAGGAATCGAATGATCTGCATCCGTGATTCGACAATCGGGAAAATTATATTCGATTCCGAGTTGGATAGGATGGAATGAGAAAGCATTGTTTTTGCATTGAGTTTTCAGATAAGATGTCGGAATTAACCTAATGAAATTCGTTGAAACTCATCGATAATCATTTCTTCTCAAGAATTTTCAGGAAGTAATAGTTGAGAACAGAATTGCGGTTCAGAAACTGGAATTCAAAGTTGGAAAATGTGTTTTGTGTTCACAACAAGACTGTTTGCAAATAAAATAAGTATTATATTCTCCATAAAGATTTAAACAGCAGTTCCACATCTGTTGAACAAATTTTTTGAATGAGTTTGAAAAAAACTGGACTATGCTTTTCTCTATTTCCCACACAAAGGAACCAATATATAAACTTTATATCTCATCAGCAGAATTTTGATGAATCTGTAATGAATTTTGTAGTAGTTGAAGAGTTTGACATAAAATTCTAGGGTTGTGAAGCATTTGTCACCAGCTTCAAAAAGATATGTCACAATACCCCCCTTTTAATTCATTTTTGTTTTCCCAGGTGGCGCCCAATCGCCATTTCGAAAATTTCATCTGTCAATTTAACTTCAAAATAAGATATCTATGCAATAATTTCATCATGTTGAATTTCAATTTTTTGAGATGAACCGTTCAAAAAATAAAAGGTGGGATATTGAAGAACAGCACTGTATATCCTGAAATTATATTTCAGTTTTCAAGTTCAAATCCGGTAGGAAATTGACTTTGTCCTTTGATTGTTCAACAATCATTTTATCACACTCACCTGAACTCGTATTTATATTGGTTTCTGCTTTGAATAATACCAATAATAATATGTACACTCATTACTTGATGTCATTAGTCATCTATAAAACTGAAATTTTTTATGAAAAATAAATGATAATTACAGATAATTCTAAAAAGGTCATTCGTCTCAGTTTGTTCAAATAACTTCTTTCTGAATTGTCATCATCTGGAGCATTCTTTGGTTCAACATTCAAATTGCATAATAAAATCTTGAGCATGAGTGAATTATTTCACGGTTATTCAAAAATACAACTAATGATGAACGAAAGTCATATTTTTGTGGGGCAATTAGAATTCTAATCGACCTCTGTTTGAGAATTTTTACCTTCTCCAACCTGAAAAAGTATTGTAATGGATAATTCAATACAGGTATGGAGAGAGGAAACTTTTCACTTCACTTCGATAAGTAACTGCTTGAATTTAAAGTATATTCCCAATGAAATTGTTTCGTTCACCATTAACTTGTCGTTGTTAATAATTTTTCATGTTGAAAAACTGCTAATAAGTTATACAGAGACTTATCTTCAGAATTTTAGGAAATCTAATCATACTTCCAGTTTTTCCTTTGTCAGTTCGCTTCATTTTCAAACGTTCCCTACAGATTTCAAAGTTTTAAATGTGAAAAATGTCAATGTAATTTATTCAACATTCGCTGTAGTACAAAGTGCAATTTCTCCACTTTCAATATTTTCAAGACGAGTAGTTATGTACCGTCAATTTCTGAGAATCTGTTCAAAATACGCTTTTCTTCAGATATAAAAATATTCACTGGGTCTTTGAACTCTCGTTCCTTGAACTGGGATTCATTGGTAATTATTCTGGCGAATTGAATGGATTATTTTTTCAGATTGTGGAAGATGAAGGTACTCGAGAAAAGTTCGATAAAAACTTCATTCTCCATTCAATACATTCTATATTTTCGTGTCAACAAAACTCAAAACAATCCGAATGGGTAATCGAAAGTTTAAAAAGGATACATCTGTACAATAATTTTTAAATCGCTATATTTGGTAAATAAATAAATTCATTCGTACTGTTTTTTTTTTCAAGTTGAAAATAACACGCGCATGAATCCCATTTATTAAAAATTCGTTTCAGAGAGGCCTGAAAAAGTAATATTGTTCAGTCTGAACCCTTCTTTTGACGCAATAACTTCTATCGGAGTAAAGCCCTTCTGAAATCATAAACTCCGTTTCTCAATTTCTCCCTAAATTTCTCTCGGAAATTCTTCCTGAAATAATTCTAGGGCTCCATAAACACGTACGAAGAGCCCTGCTGCCGACATTTCGGGCTCTCATCCAATAATATTGATGTATTGAACGAGAACGGTCGGTAATGGTCCACCATATATCAACTTTTGGTTTTCGGTCCTCATTGTTACGTTAAGGTACTTAACGAATTCGCATTGAGTTTGTATATCACGAAGTATATTTCCATCGATAGGCACGTTCGTCAGCCATATTTTCTGTTGAATTTGATGACTACTGGAGTTTAAAGCCAAATTTGTACAAAGATATACCTATGCAATTTATGCAGAGAAGTCGAAGAAATGATCGAAATCAGGGTTGACAAAATTCACTCAAATAAAGAATGTTTTTAACTCTCGATTTTAATTTTGAAAGATGTGAGTAGGTCTGAGTGAAACATTACGTAAAACTAAATTTGTTCATTTTCACATTTTTTAAGAACAAAACACAAGCACTGCAGAAATATCCTTAAGGCGCTCTCAGACCGGTGCCTGTGTTTCTTTCTAATAATGAAATCATCACGTGATACGGGAGTGAATTTGATTCTTCAGATGACAGCACCAAAGACGCGGTTGTGAGAAGAGAGGCATGACGTAACCAGATATACGAAACGCAAAGTAGGTTGGAATTTCCCATTTTTTTTCACTCGCTGTGTGAAATTTTGGTTATTGAACGGTTTCATTTAGCTTGACCTGTTTGTTTGGGTCAAATTTGGTAATTGTAGTTTGACACCCTTTTTCTTGACAAATTGATTTGAAATTTTGTACACACATTCAGTTTTGATAACAATACAATTAAATAAATTCTGTATCATTGTGAATCCAAGATGGCCACAGCTTCAAAATGGCGGATTACATTGGTACTGTTTCATAACTATCACAATATGAGTATCAAATGACAGAGTTTGACTGGTGGAATAGTAGTACACTCTGAAAAAGACGCAATTTCAATATTGCCGCAACTACAAAATGGCGGAATACACATTTTTTCACAACAACCTCAATATGGGTATCAAATAACTAGGCTTGACTAGTGGAATAGAAGTACACTCCAGAAAATATGCAAATGCAAGATGGCCGCGTCTACAAAATGGCGGATTACATATTACTTTGTGATACTGAGGTACTAAATGAACTAAACACAATGAGGAGAATTGAGTAACAAAATCAGAAACTAAAAACTTTAAAATGAAATGGGTGAAACACTTTTGGTAAACGTTTTCATTGAAAAGAAAACGATGATAATTATGTAGATAATGTAATTTAAACTGAAAAGGAATTCGATAGATACTAGGTAGCAATCATCACACCACTTTCCTTTGCAACCTACGGTATTGATCGGATAAGAAAGTATTAAAATCGTTGGGCATTGTATTTACATATTTACTCAGGTTACGCTACGATCAACGATATTTATTTTTTTAACCTAATCAATACTGTAGATTGCTGAGGAGAATGATGTGATGATTGCTACCTAGGTCCTTACGAAGTATTTTTTAGTTTTTAGTACATTATCTACATAATCATTTTTTATCAATAGTTCAATTACCGAGTTTAATTTTTGTCTTCTGCTTCTATACATCAATTTATTTTATAAAGATTTTATGTTGTTTTTGAATAATGATTTGAAATTGACATTCAGGTTCATTGAAACTATCATATAGTTATATTTTTTTAAAGAATCAAAAATGTGAATGAACATTCTGTTGGAAAGATAGTTTTGTTCGAGATGTAATTTGCACAATTATACGTCGAAAATGATTCATTGGAGTAACTGCAAGGTTTATTGGTTTATGGGATAAAACAAAACTTCTACGCCATTCACCTGAATTGTATTATATCTGTCCTGTTTTGGATTTGTATATCATCCTTTGAACGTACGTCAACTTTCTGTTTGTCAAATAGTGCGGGCAGTCTGGATATATCAGAGTTGAACACTGAACCCTTCAATTCAACAGCTGTTTTGTCATACTCATTCCTTCAACACCTTCAACATGAATAGAAACATAACAAAACCTTTCAAAAAACCGTGAATTGGCGCAGTGGTACTGCGTTCGATTCACTATCAAAAAATTGTTAGTTCATTCCCCATCTTGACCATATATTTTCCAGGAGAATTTATCTAACGGGTCTTTTAACAGGGACTTTCAAATTTTGACAATTGATTACGGTCATCTTGTTGAAGCTACATCTGTCAAATTAGTTGTTATTCATTTAATCTGTATTGTCAAACCGCTATAGACGGATATAGCAATCAACAACACAAATGATGAAACTGTTAGCTTCGTCCATTCTATGGTCGCCATAATCATCCTACCGAAAAGACTATTCATAATATAGAGGATAAATTTAAGACCATTGCTTCAGTTAATGACCGACTAACACCCGTACGTCGATGAAACGCTAGATCTGCCAAAAACATCCCCACTGTCTGTGGAAGTGTCATTCGATTTCGCGTCGCTCACACACCACAACTTGGCAAATTTTGCGTCGTAACTTGAGCCTGCATTCGTACAAAATTCATAAACTGAAGGTAAACGACCATAGATAATGACGTGTGATCGCTGAATGTACTCTGGAGTAGTTAGCAACTGACCCTTATCTTTATCTAAAAATCATCTTCAGCGATGAGGCCCATTTTTGATGAAT
This sequence comes from Leptinotarsa juncta, assembly GCA_015342185.1. Classification (NCBI taxonomy): domain Eukaryota; kingdom Metazoa; phylum Arthropoda; class Insecta; order Coleoptera; family Chrysomelidae; genus Leptinotarsa; species Leptinotarsa juncta. The sequence goes on along the minus strand of WOGJ01118132.1, from coordinate 3,067 downwards.
GAATACGTGAACAAACAAAACTGTCGGAATTGGAATGATGAGGTCTAAGAGCGTCAAATGCATCCCGAGAAAGTCACTGTTTGATGTGAATTTTGGGCTGGCGACTTCATCGTTCCAAATTTTTTTGACAACGTTGTTGACCAGGTAGGTCATCACTGTCAACGGTGTGCACTATAGGTCGATGGTTACTATATCTTCTCTTGGCCTATATCGGATGGACAACGCTACATACTACCCAGCTCATGCCACATTGAGGGCTCATACCGATTCAAGGGCATAGTCATCTCGCGTGAAGGTGATGTGAACTGGCCACCGAGATCGTGCGATTTGACCCCGTTCGACTTTTCCTTGTGTAATATTCTCGAGTTGCAGGGATATGTGAATGAGCCACAAACCACAGCGGTCACAAAGCCAATATAACACATACCCTACTTTGTTATGAATGAATTTAGCAACATAACATGAGTAACGGATTGTGGGAAAACTCTTGACGCTAATGACCAGAATAGTCGATGCTGTTGACACCTGAATAAATGTTTTTCGAAAGATAGTCATAACAAAACAAATGCAAGTGATGTAGTTCATCAAACCGACCGACAGAAAGTAAAAGTAGTGAACAAATACTTATGAGTATATGAGTGTCAAGAGTGGAATACACAAATAATGGAATTGGAAAAAAAATCGATTTGATATGATTAATTCAGTCACCTGTCAATCACAAATAGTGAACGGATTTTTGATAATCAGAGGGAACTGGAAAGATACTTTAGGTGAAACAGACAGAGATCTGTTCAATTTTCAGTTCAAAAATTCATGATATTCATTAAAATTTACGGAACAATTTCAGTTCTTCCGATCAATCTGCTCTACTTTGATAATAAAGATATTGTACAAAATAAATGCAGGATTGAAAAGTAATTTCGAAGCTTGAAAGCCGGAGAGAATTCCAACAGTCGCAACTGAGAATTCATCAACTTTTTGTCGCCGTTCGTTGACCTAATTTTGGGTTCATCAAACGTTCTCGCTGCAGAATATATTTTCACGCTCTCTTTTTGAATTTAATATCTGTCAGAACAATTCTCTAGTTAATCTGGAATCGTTTCCCACAGACACTGCGGCATCCCATACGCAATCGATTGTTTGTTCTGAACTGTCAATACATTAATCTTGAGTCAGATGCTACTGAACTTTCTGGGTAGAAATTGAATAATCTTAGAAACACGTAGTTCAGTCTTTCAGCTCAACTACCAATATGTATCTCACTTTGATATTGTAGATAAATTATAGAGTAAGGAAGATGAAACAGATGTGGGCTTGAAGCAATACTTGTCTCTTCTGAAAACACATATGAAGCTATGTTATAGTTCATCACAATAGTCCTTTTCGTATAAAAATATATAAAACGTAATGTCACACAATGAGACACACCATATTTCTGTCTTACGAACTATCATCAGTGAATTGCAGCTAAGTTAAATAACGAGATCATTGATAATAATATCGATGATTAAATAATGGTAATAACAACTCTATCACCAAGTAGAAACCCATTTAGCAAAAGTCCCATATAGTAGCCGCCGAAATCACTCCACTTCCGCGGCAATAAAAGAATGGGCCAATGCATGATGTCTTCTTCAACAACATTGCAAACCTTGCCTAACCTCAGCTCTCCTCAGCTTTTCTTCAACAACATTGCAAACCTTGCCTGACCTTAGCTCTCCTCAGCTTAAGTGGGTTAAGTCGTGAACTGACACAAGGTGCAGGACCTGCTGCGAGGCGTCTGAGACCCTAATGAACTTGCTGTCAGCATGTCCAGCATATGCGGCCTCAGCCTATATCCATAGACATAACGCAGCACTGATAGTGCTGTATTACCGCCTACGGCACTTTTACGGTATTGACCTGATACCGGTGTTGTCTTGCGCTACCAGGAATAGTGAATCCGCTGTGGAACACGGGAAGTGTCGTATTCATTGAACCACCAGGGCAAGACGATATTTGTTGTGGAGTTTTAGCTCCTGGTGAGACGAATATCATCCGGCCATGACTATAAAATTCGTTGAGAATGACTGATGAAGATGAACCTGTAAAAACTTACATCTTCAGATTTATGCAGGCTCATTCAAACTATGGACTCAGCACAAACTGACGAAATCAGAACATAATTGAACTTGAGCAAGGATATCTGAATCTGTCTCAGAAAATGAGAAAAGAAATTGTAACCTTCGATAAAATCAAAATTCTGAAGAGAAGATCACGAAAAAAAAAATATTGTTATATTTGGCATGAGTTTTGCGAATGAGACAAATCTGCTAGAGGAAACTTCTCGAGCTCACAATTATCTCCTTGACATGAACCTGGGGAAATCAAAATAAGCTTTTTTAGATCCACTGTTGCTATTGAATTCATTTTGTATTTGAAAAAACAACATTCATTCAAAAATACAAAAAAAAAATAAAAGGTAGAAGTCGCTATAGCCAATAAACCATCCTATGACGAAAGACAACAACAGAAAGTTTTATTTTGCCACCTCAAAACGCCGAACAACAGAAGGAAACATCTATAATCAATGGTGACACACACTGTTGTTGATGTACTGAAACTAGAAGAAGTTCAGGATGGTAGTGACTCAGGAGGCAACTGTACAGAAGAAGAATTCATTCTGCAACCTCGTCGATCTCGGGCACAAGGAACTAATAAAATCATTAAAGCAAAAAACAAGGACACTCAGAAAAAAAATATTGGAATTCTATAAGATTTGAGCCGACAAAATTTTTTACAGATCTGGTCATCGGAACTGTCGGGAAAAAACAAAGTTGCTGCAACAAATATGATTGCCGTTCCAATCTTAGTCTACTCGTTTACAGTAGTGAAGTAGACTCGGGAGGAGCTGTATCAACTCGACGTAAAATCCAAAAAATGATGCATCTCTATAGGAGTTTGCATCCCAAATCGTCCGTTCCAGGGTTGTACTTCCCCCGACAACAGGGAGGCCGTGGACTTTTGAGTTTGGAGTGTCTACATGACAGAATGGTACTGGATACAGCCTGTAAAATTGTCAGGAGTT
>WOGJ01118069.1:0-17058 GCA_015342185.1 Leptinotarsa juncta | reverse complement strand
CGCCCCCATACGAACGACAACTCTCAGAAGTTGAGAAACTTGTGCGAGGTAAGGACTAACGAGGTCTTACCTTTTAACGTGTGATTCCTAACACGGTATATGGCGCACTACTCCTGGAAAAAGTGAAAAACAAGAAACTTTGCCGAAGGCTAATAGGGATACTAAGGACTACACACTATGACGACCCAATGATGACGATTGAAATAGAATATAGCGACATACGGCAGATATATTTGGAAACAATATTTACTTTGACTTTCAACTAAAGCATTACGACTCTCAAAGTGACTCGAAGAACAAAAAAAAGAAATTCGAAACGTAGTTATAATGCATTATTCAAAATAACTTCAATATTATCAACATATCACTCTTAGGGGATGTTCATTTTTCTGTTCCCTCTGCACAACATTTTAGATACTATTTCTGAATCATCTTCTGAACAGTAAATTATTATTCACTATCTATTTTCATTTGTTTCTATAATCTGTTCAGTAGACAGTAATTCAAAAATTCGATGGGATTGCGCAAGTGTGGTTGACAGCATGAAATATTGAATAGTATATATAAACATAAACACAGATTTGTACTATACGATTACTTCCATTTCAACATTTCATTTCATTCCAGAATGCATCCGAACGCATTATTCCGATATGTGGTGTATGATATTTAATTTGTGAATTTATACCGAGTATGAAATATCAGAAGATAATTGAACGCCGAAAAAGTGATAAAAGCTGACTTGTTGCTGATAATGTAAGTTTTTTATATTGAATGAATAGACAAAGGATATTTGTGGAAAAGAGATTCACGGAAGCGCAGAAGGGCTACATATTTTGTTTTTTGAAAATTACGACTTTAATCTCGAAATTTGGGTTAAAATTTAGAAAGTGAAAGTATCGTGTTGAAAGTCTTAATTTTGAATTCAAAGTTGGAATTTCGAGTTTGAAGTTGAAATAGATTGGATATATTGAAAAATAATGAAGATATGAACTTCTTCTGCGCTTCCGTAAGGACTAGTATTAAAACTGTTCTATTGCAGATTGACTTGCAGAGGACTAACATGTAATGTTTATTTACGCCGCAAGAGACGAAATGGGGAAAGCAGCAGAGAGTATATATTGTTTTCAAAATGAAAAGGGGTATATTTTTTCAGAAAATATGAGTTTTTGACTTTCAATTTCTCCATCTTGGTGGAAGAAACAAATATTTCAAAGTGAACTCTTCACCAGGATGTGTAGATGCATAGACGATTTTTTCATATACTAACTGGAAGAGAATGCCCTACTTTCATATGAACATTGATTTACATGTAGTAAAAATATTTTTATAACTACTTTCGCATTAAGCAGGTTTGTACTTCAAATAATCGTTACAGGATTGAAATAGACATCATTTCTTCAGTGTATGAAAAATTTACGATATGAAATTCCACTCACAGAAAACATTATCATTCACATCGGCGTACTTCCCTCACCTGATAATCTCATCAGTATCTTTTTGGGTAACTTCACGAGACGAGCCACTTACATTACGACTTTATGTCTCCGGAAGAGACAAATCCACTCATTACGCGATCACAGTACGTAAAGACATTCGTACGATTATTTGATCCAGTCCTAAATAAAGAAATCTTGTTTGAATTGAAAGGCGTGTATTTTGCTTTCTGACATTCTACTTCTCTATCTGTATACAAAAATTGTGGAAAACTTCTGAAGGAAGGGAGAAAGCATCAAGTTCAAAACAAGGTCTCTACAAAAATATATAGATCATGCACATCAGTTACTTAGTCTATAATAAAATGAAGAAAGGATAGTTTTTGGTTTCTTACTAGTTAGTTGATTAACCTATTAGCAATAATATGGAAATTTATGGAATTCACACTCACATCAACAGAGTTCTCAGAAAAAAATTCGGATCATGTTCTGTTTGGAAATGTATCCAACAGTGAACAATTTTTCTCGCACAACTGAGTCTTTCAGAATTTTACAATTCGATTGAAAAATGAATGCTGCTGGTAATCGCATTGCCGACTCTTTAGCCAAGGAAGCGGCTGGACTAAGAATTTTAGGACCCAATGGCACCCACGGCCTGATGACTTCGACAATTGCGGAGTTAGTCAAATGTTACACCCATGCTCAATCCTCAGAGAGATAGGATGAAATCAAAGGATGTAATCTTGCCAGGATTACCTTGGGCGACCTTGGGAAGTTGGCGCCAAAGAAATATCTGGCGATGACCAGGAAAAATCTACGCCTTACAGATACTCTGCAGATAATTGAAGATTACAAAGATGATGCTGAAATTATCAGAAGGAAATTATTATGAATTTAATCTAAGAGAAACACAAACTATCTTGGATTATATATACTCGCATCTGCGCTGGATTATTCATACAAATGAAATAGCAAAATCTCTTAGTTTTCGTCTATATAAATTCAATTTCTCTAAAACTTACTGTGCCACCCTCATTGCCGATGAAGCTCCACTAGAATATCTCTCGAATCAGACATCATTATGAGTCATCTCCAGTCAGGAGTATATTTTCCGGTGGCTGCGAAAACTCCAAAAGTAAGACCGCGGTTACCTCCTTTTCATATACCACGTTGAACTCAACAAAACTATTTCAATCGTCTGATTGCTTGCACGCTTGGAACTCCATAAAGACTTTATCCACTATTCAGTGCACAAAGGACTGAACGAAAATATCTCACCTAGAAACGCAACGAGTAATTAATTCACCATTAACATTTGAAGAGCTCCTCCCACGGCCTACTATGCTGAAGTTCGTCTCGTTGCTGAAAGGAAAGCGCTCTTGAGGGAAATGGAGTGGAAATACCGATATGAACCTATGCCTTGCTGATATTTTCGGAAGATACTCATTATAATCTCATCAGATATGATTTACATTTTATGTGCAGATAGCGAGGCGCGTTCCTGTTGATAGAAATTGAATTAGCAGGATCGATAGATATTTGTAGTGAAATCCGAGGATTGTCAATAAGAAACATAATGATTCTCGATTATCAATACTATTTTGTTGAATATTCAGTAATTCATTAACTTTCACAGTATATGAAAAGGATTTCCGAATTCACTGAGAAAAGTTAGTTTTCAGATTGGAAGGAAAACATTCATGAATGGTCAATCTCTTTTCAAAAAAACTAGGTTGAACATTTATTTTTCATTCATTTCATCTTATTTTGCCAATTTAGTTTACGAATACAACAAGTTAAGCAGTGCCTCAAATACAACTCTTCAGTTTATCCATTATTATTTTCAGATTTAAAAAAATACCCAACAAAGATAAATACGAACACTCGTGTTCATTTTTCTCATAAACTGACTTCAATACCTTCCTTATTCTTACGTGCATCAGTTAATGATAACTATCTATCTATACAAATATAAATGTGAAAGTTTCTGAGAAGGTATGTATATAAGTAAATATGTATGTTTGTCATTTAAACGACTGAAAAGATAAAACTTAACATAAATACACCTTATATATCCGAATAAAATATTGGCTACAATTTTCAGGATGACACGTTCTGCCACTTTGCTTAAGGAAGGGGTTAAGCAGATTGGTTATTCGGGAATAGGTGGTTCTTCTTTGGATATGGATATGGATAACCGTCGCCTGCTTAAACGGTTACGGGAAGTGCTGCAGTCTAAGTATGGCATTCATGATGTTTGTTAGAGCTGCTATAACCTTTCGTGGTAGGACTTTCAAAGCCCAGTTTGTTATTTGATCTGGGCCTGGGGCTTTCCGAGTAGCTAGACTTCCACTTCTACGGGAGATGTTGGTCCAAGGGTTGCGCGTTGTCCCTTCTTTGTCTTCTGATTCTACGTACCGTCGTTTCCACCTGTGTTTCAATTTCTTCCATTTCGTCCATGAACGGGACGTCGTTCTCTCTACACTGCAATTAGAAATTGTCGGCGAATGCTTCCACTTTCTCTTGGTCCGTGTAGACGATTCCTTGCTCGCTGTGTATTGGCGAGCATGGCTTTCGAGGTCCCTTCCTAAAAGTTTTCTGCATTCTCCATGCCGATGTGTCTTTGGTATTTACTTCCAGACGGGTTGTCCATTGTTGATCTAGAATTGCTGTGGCAAAGAGTCGGCAGTATTCTGCCGGTTCTTTGCATAGACCTTTTGTCCATGGGTGCACGAGTCCTTTGATATTGTCTTTTCAGGCATCTTCTGATTCTAATGAGCTCCGTCGTTTCTGGTGGGAGATGCTTTTGTAAGTTGAAGCGCTGAGTTGGGACTTCATGCGAGCTTCTTTCCATTGTTTGGGTGATCGCAGCTGTTATGTGGCGTTCTCCAGATCGTTGGGTGATGATCAGAGAACATTTCTGCTATGTTGGTTTTCTTTAGTCTTAAACCTTGCGGAGGCAGGTTCATAGCGTTTCAGTTTCACTCTGACCACTACTGCTTCTCTGAGTTGTATTTCCAATTTTTTGTCTTCGTGTTGCGCCAGTTCGATTTTTACTAGCCGCGCCGCTCCCCTTACGGCGTGGCGCCCTCCTGGCCTGTCTGTCCTATATATGTTGTATCCTGGGATGCGTAATTTTTTTCGAAATCCATTGTCGAATGCTGGCACAATATTATGCACACAAGTAATAAATTAATGAATCAGACACAAATATGCCTTTCTCAGCTCTTTTCCTCATGAACTCACATGGTTTTCTGAAAAATCCGGTATACTCTCCAACAGATTCACATGAAACTGCAATCTCTTTAGTATGAATTGGGGTGCCAATGTTAACGATTACCCCACAGGAGCTAGTCTCTGAAGACCCGAGGACTCGGAACCAGGATGGACACTGATAGCCAAATCATGCACAAATCAAAATATGCCTTAATACTGTATCGAGAAGGGATACATACGAATAATAAAAAATATACTTCGAAATTAAACTTCGGAATATGCATCTTTTCCAGCGTACCTACACAGTGGAAAATTCCTTCCGGAGAATAACTACTTTGCCGACTAATGCCACGATGAATATTAAATCATATCTGACAGATACTTATACAAGATAACTTACAGAGTTTGATCTTGTAGATGTTTCTCGTTCACCCAGCGGCAGGAATACATCAAAATTATCCGCGTAAGGCACCTACAGACCGGTGTCGGGGTATTATCAGAAAAGATCTGACCGAAAAAGCAGTGTGCCTGATACTCGACTGATATAAATGTCTGGTAGTCATTAACTAGAACCTACTGTGAAGGTAGTAAAATGGGACTATATTCAAACCTGGTAAATCTTCTTCAAAAAATTCATGGAAATTATACATAGAGTCCAATTGCAGTCTGTGCATGTGAGTTTTTTTCGGCTGAATAGTAACATTTGGATGGCATTTCTGATGAGAGTGACATTTCACTTTCAGTTAATGGATTTCCATTAATTTTTTGAAAAAAAACCTTCGAAAAAACTTCGTCCTCAAGGGAATCGCATGACTGAGTAGACTGGAGTAAAACTTGAATCTGTAAAATGTCGTAGTAATGTATTCAAATGCCATTAAAAATGTCGAAAGAAGAAATCGTGAAATTATTTGAATTGTTTCGTGTACTCAATCCGGCATCTCCTTCAACTGTATATGAAACAGCTCATTTCTGGTGTTCTCAAAGTACATTTTTTTTATTCTCATATGATCGCCTGATTCGATATTTTTCTATTCGCATTGCCTTATAAACGTTTGCATTCATATACGTTTGTGTGGGTGAAAGTGGGTAAACTAAATAGGGTCACTTTGAAAATTTCACTCTTATCATTAAGCGTTTCTGTCGATATCACCTTTTTTGTTTTTCTTATAAATCAATTCACACTAAATACGGCTACATCTATATCTATTCATAACATTATTAAGAACACAATACTTCATAAGTTTTGAAAAAATTCAAGAGAAATAACAGCATGATTTGCATTCATGATTTATACTAAAGATACCTCAATTGTACGTTTTTCATTTGTAAGAGGAAAAGTAAAAGGACGATGCACTAGAAAATTCAGCCCAGCAAGTTTATGTCCACAATGATGTGAACTCTCACGAATATACTTGTACGCACTTGGAAATAGGAGCCAATAACTGTTTCTCGAAGGGTATTGTATATAATATAATAAGGAAGAAAACGTTTAGGTTAAGAATGAACGAAATCTCGATTTTTAAAAAAGACGAACACCAAGATAAATAATATCATAGGTATGAAGGTGGTTTTTAAAACAAGCCCATACACTACAGAGCCTTTAAGGAAATCCAAAGGACAATGTCGGGAATTAGGAAAAGTGTGGAATTTACGAAATTATACGTAAGGACTGCGATGCAAAATATTATGAACAGACAAAAATATTTATTAAAATAAGATATAACGACTACTCAGCACACCTGAAACATGAAACAACATCATATTTTGCAACAAAACCATTCTATAGACTTTAGTTCATTAAGAAATTGATAATAACAGGCATCTAGTTGCCTATGAGAGTGTAGAAATGAGTTAACATAATAATATTATGAACAACGATGGTGGACCAATACATAATATTATACTATATAGCTTGTTGGAATAATATTCTAATTATTAGATTTACCTGACTTTTACATAAGGGGACACAATGTAAAATCAATTTAAGACTAGTAGATAAGGCAATATTATGAAATCAATTTAAGACCCTCAAGACGCAATAGGTATCTATGGTATAAATAGGGGTAACATTTTAAGTATATTTAGGTTGATCTTTCTCTTGAAGATGATTAGTAAATGATCGAAACACGTGTCGAGGTACTAAAATAACAGTTTGGTGTTGGAAAAAACTCCAATAATATATCATTACTACACCAAAGGTTCCAAATAGTGCTTCACAAGCACTACAATTATGTAGAGTAAGCAGGAAAACACTGATCAACAGTTGTGACATCTTACGGTCGATAAGGAGGTGGTTATCGTTTTCAGAGGAGACTTCATCACAGATATATACCCCTTTACTTTAAATTCCATTCATAACACTGTAACAATTCACGGAAAAAGGACTCGCTGCTTTCATAAATGCAAGGCCATATTTAACGCTGGCTCAGAAATCGTATGATTTTGTTTTCCAAAAAATAAATATGTTCCAACTAGACTAGGTGAACAAATGTTGAAACAGATTGTATTTATGGAATTAAAACTACTTTTTCTCATTTTATTCTCATTGCAAATCCCATACGAACGCTACAGAATTGAATGAAGAACAATTTGAAGCAAATAGCTTTGGATGAATAGAATATTATTGAATGAATAAAATGTTTTACAAAAATCGTAAGATTTTACTTATGTTAACACCTTGTATTTTTAGATATTTTTTCACAACGAAAAAAATAATCTCCTCACTTTTTATATTACATCACCTTATGCGAAAGTGAATTACAATTACAACTACACTAGAAATCGACGAAATTATAAAATGTACTCATTTCCCAATCGAAATACGACCACATATCAACAACATAAAGCAATTTCTAGTACACTCACCGAATCAGGGGATCCCGCCCCTAGCGATATATTTTTTAGAAATTGCTAGGGGATATTCGTACGTTCGTGTCCTGGGAACCGTTTCGAATAAATTTAACCAATATAGAGTGCAATTTATGGAAGTTATGATTGCTTCGATGGCATTCAGGACGTGTTTTGAGTAATTGACGGGAAGCTATAAGTATGCGAACGGTTATTTGGCAAGTTTCGGCTTTTTCAAAGATGAGAATAGGAAGAGGGTCCGAGATAGGATTGTTTTATTTCATTTCCAATATGTTTCGCATCAGTCAATGTTATTAACAACATTTTTAAGTTTCTTCGTGATATTTTGCATTCCTATCTATTGATTAATATCCAAAATGAAAAATAGGAAATTGAATCTATATATTCAAATTTTGTTCTATCCTATGAAGAATGACCTCATGGCAATTATCTAACTCAATCATCACCCATAAAAAACCGGTAGATGAAACAACAACCAGAGTTATAATACTGACTTGAAAACTGGTGGTTCAAACATATTTTATTAGTTTTTGAGTAAATAGGACCCTTTCCTATTGAATTTCTTCATTTTGACTATGAATGTTATTGAATGACTTGAAATTGACTAACAATACTCTTACGTTTTACCCGTGGATTTGACAATAATGGACAACATTTTACAATAATCAAAATCAACTCCGCATCGCACTGTCACTTGATTGTTCGATCAAGATGTGGGTAGAGTTTATATATGGTAATCAAATGCTCTCGAAACCAATAGGAAATTTGCTAGAAGTATATCGAAGGGATATACTGGATAACATTATAAGAAAAACTGTAATATATAAATGAAATGTGTGGTTTTCTTAAAATGTTATCCAGATTGATACTGCAGAGCTCTGAGACAAGGGTCTTACGACGAAACATAGATGTCTATCAGGGAGGATGATAGTGTTCCATGCAAGTGAAATTTTTACCTTTCATTTAGTACATTGTGAAGAAATCCTGTGAATGATATCTGATTAAATTCCAAAACGAATGTTTGGATTACAAAGTGAGTTGAGAAAAGTTTTTTGTATAATTCTCTATTCACATGAAAGTATTCTATTTGGAAAAAAAGTTACTTTCGTGTAATTCGGTGTTTGTATGGAAGTAGCTGATTCGGCAGGAGTTTTTTTTTCCAGTGTTTGTCTGAAAATTACTTCTTTGCATGATCTGCACATCTATGTATAGAATTTCTTCTTTTAAATGCATGAATGAATATATGAATGACTTGTTTGGTTTTTTTATAATATTATCCAGATTGGTACTGAAGAGCCCTAAGACAAGTGTCTTACGGCGAAACATCGATGTCTATCAGTGACGATGACAGTGTTCCATGCAAGTGAAATTTTTACTTTTCATTTAGTATATTGTGTAGAAATCCTGTGAGTGGTATCTGGTTTAATTCCATAGCGAATGTTTGGAATACAAAGTGAGTAGAGCAAAGTGCTTTTTGTATGATTTAGTGTTCATAAAAAAGTATTCTATTTCAAAATGATGTTTCTTTCGTATAATTCGATGTTTATATGGAGGTAGCCTATTGAGGATCGCTTTTTCCTTCATTTTTGGTCTGAAAGTTACTTGTTTGCATTATCTACACATCTAGGTATAGAATTACTTCTTTTAAAATTCATTGCTTCCTTCCTTTCTCTTGAAGAGTTCCACTTTTTTAATCAAGATGAAGTAGTCGAGAGCCAAAAACTTTCTTCCCCATTTCCTTTGACTATCTTTCGTAAATAGAGCCACTTATATGTTTCTTTCTCATCCCCTAAAAAATATTGGAGAATATGGAATATGCATATATTATCAAAAACTATATGATGAATAACAACGCGACTATTTTTTTTATTTCTTGGAAGTTTAGGAATGTTATGAGAGTGAAGTTCAGTAAACATTTGTTGATCTGGGCATCAGATCAATTTTTATCCTTTAACTATCTTTCGTGAATATACCCACTTATATGATTCTTTCTCAGACCCTAAACAGTTTTGGAGAATATGGAATATGTGTATATTATTAAAAAACTACATGATAAATAACAACGCTACTTATTTATTTATTTCTTGGAAGTTTAGAAATTTTATGGAAGTGAAGTTCAGTAAACATTTGTTGATCAGGGCGTCGGATTAGTTTTTATCTTTTCGAAGAAAATAATAAAACTGTCTGAAAAATTAATGCTGAGAATACAAGTTAACTCAACAAAAACTTTATTTGATCAATGTTCATCACTGGCTCCAAGGTAGTATTTTTCAGTAGCAATAGCTGTCTTTTTTTAAATTCACGCTGAGGTTGTCTATTAGAAATTTGCTTGATACAGACAAATTCTCAGATGCAATTTCCTCCATATATTTCAACGAATATAGTTTTTATCGGATGGTTTTCATCTTGTATCCAATATTTAAAATGTGTTTATTATCATTATCATCAGTGACATCTGATTTCATTTCAGGAATTCAAGTTTCCTTCATATTAATTTCGAGTTGACTGATAAGCACAGGTGCTGGTACTATTGATACATTTTGATGGCTGAATTATGTTCATTCGTTTATATTATATGGTAGTACAACAATGAATCATTTTTTCCATATTGTATTTTCCAAGAAAATGTTTAGTACCATTTTCCTACCTTCTCAACAATTGTAATAAAATGGTTGTATTCAATAGTAGAATGATTTCAGATTGTTAAGTTGTTCTTTCCGGAACCGCGTTTTCTCTTGTATTTGCACATTTATGGGTGAAAACACGATCTTAAGGGATGACCGATTGTCCTCCCGAAACTATAAGAATGCATTTGAATTCGAAAAGGACCTATTTCTGTTCCATATTAATATATTGAGTCAAATACGTTTTTTCAATGCACCATGACTATTGTTGCCTCCAAAGTTGGTCTTCTCTAGTAGAAAGTCAGATTATCGTTCTCGTTGCAGGGAAATTTCTGAAAAAACAGATATCTAACGGTTACAGTTGTATTACATTTATATCAGTTTGGATATTATTCTTCCAGAAGAATTCTTACCTAAAATGCATACTTCAAGCATCATGTTGGTCGTTTGTTAGTTTCGTAATCACAGTACGAGATTTGATTTCAGAGTTGAATTCTGTAAATTTGTTATTCAATTTGATACACATCCTCAACTTTTGGATTGGCAGAGTTGTCATTGAGACGATTATTTTTACGTGGTTCAATGCCGAGACGGTATTATAAGCCATATTTTGGTAAGGGGAGAACCTCTAATGGAATAACTTCTGGTAATATGAAAATTTCTAATGTATGAGATTTAATTCGCAAAAAACTTGTATTTGTTTCACCGCCGCCACCATTATTTATATACAGCAACTTTCTTCTCTATTCAAACATTCACAATTCTTATCTGGAATAATCATAGGTTAGCACATATTATAGTTTTTGAACTGGAGCACACTTCCGATATAACGATATCAACAAATCAATTGATTATAAAATTTTTATATCAAAAACTGATTATACTATCATTCGCAGTTTTCGACTTCAAATACAAAGGTATTTCACCGAAAAGTAGAACAATCATTACCATGGATTACATTTCAGATGTGACCTCATTAGCATTATTTATATTGACTCATTCAACATCACCACCCACCTTTTTTCTTCACCTTTCTTTCTACGGTTTCTATTGATTCAGAGCTGAATTCGAAAATTCAAACTACAGAACATATGTGTGAAGTGCAGAAATCATACGTTAAAGGATAAGATTCTCTTAATCTTTAGTCCGCATATGCTTTGACTTGTGAGTCGTCGTTCGTAAGTAGGCAACAGGTTAACGGGAAAATTAATATTATTCCAATCATGAAGATTGCTTTTACACTTTTTCTAATTCGTGGTCATTCCTCTGGGTTATGCAAGGGTATCATTTTTTGTCAATATGATTTGAATATTTACTTGAAATGAATCGGAATCAATTAAGTTTGAATCAACATTTCTATGCCAACAATTCCTACGCAATAGGCACATCAACAGATAATACAAAACTATTTTTATAAAACCGTTTAAAATTGAATATTCCTCGTAGAGTAAAACACCCAATTGTTGGCACTGATCCAATTATTGGTCCTTGATTATATTTTCTCTATTTTAATAACATTTCTCAATATTTCCGTAGAAATTTGTCTTTGATCAGAAATCTGGCAACAACTGTGTGTACAAAATCGACTTCACCAACAGTGTCATTCTCAAATGGCGTCAGTAATCGTAAGTGCGTTGTGGGCCTGTTAGAAAACGGTCCGATTTCATGTTTTTCGGTAGCTTGCTTCCCGAATAGTGTACCTGCAAATACTTGTTTGTTTTGGTCTCTAGTGAGCTTTTCGATTCATACTGTAACTTGTGGCGTCGATACACATTATTTTTTTATCGAATTAACCGATTTTACTTGATTTACGTAATTATTAGGGTGCCAATAACTGGCTTGAAGAATTGAACATTTCCATTGATTGGCACTAGTGCCAAGCATTAGAATGATATGAAAAATTTCGAAAATTATTGATTGGCACTTCTTTTTCCAGGTCATCAACGATGCCCAAAGTGAGGAAAAATCAAAAATATTCCAAATCTTGCACGGAAGAAGTTGTACAAGCTTCTTTGAAACATATCAATAATGAAATGCGAAAAAAGCAGCAGCTTCGACATATGGTATTCCCAGATATACACTCCAATTTCGCTTGAGTGACAAATTGACTAAAATTGAACATGGTCCAAGAACTTACTTGACAAGGGACAAAGAAAATCTTTTAGAATCGAGGATTTTTGAGAGCCATAGAAAGGGATTCCTGAAGAGGAGAGATGTAATCCAAGCCGCTGTAAAATCATTCCTTGACAATCATCCTTGGCCAACATCCTACAAAGAGAATATTAGTATCAGGGCTATCTACAAAAAGAGTGACATAAAAAAATGTTCAAAAATTGAAATCTATTTGAAAGAAAAAATTATTTTAATATCCTTGAAGGGATCTATAATGGGGATGAAACTTGTTTTATGTTGCGTCCTGAAGAAGATGAAATGATTGCTCCAAGAGGAGCAAAAAATCTGTCAATTCGAACAAGCTCCATCAAAGTCGAACATAACGGTATTGTTCATATTTTCGGCCTCTGGACCTATAACACCACCTATGATAATATATCCCTAAAGAAGAATACCCAATAATGTGGCAGAAAACTTACCAAAGGAATGGGTCATTGGAACCAGTGAAAACGAATGGATAAAATATCAAGTATTTCAGAAATATATTTCAGTTATATTACATCCACATTTGGTGAAACAGAAAGTTGGATTTTTAATAATGTTATACGTTGACGGCCATAAAACATGAACTTATGAACTAAGTCAACTATCTAGCAATTTGCATATAAGAATATTACAGTCGGCTGGAGTGACCAGTTTTAAACAGCTGAAAAACGCTTAGAAAAAAGCAGGAGACGAAATGATCCATATGTGCAACTCATAAAAATCTATTTTTCTTCAATTCTAGAAAATGCTGCAACTCAGCTCAAAACAAATAAAGTTTTAAAGGAATTTAGAGCTTGTGACCTTTTTTCATGGAATGCTAATGCGATATACTAAGTCTCTTTGGTTCTGGTTGAAACTTCACCAGATGAAAATAAAGAGTTTGAAGATGATTATTGAGCAATTGAGATATCCAATTTGGTTTTTGATGACACCTTTTGGGAATATAATGATGAAGGAACTAAATTGAATAAAATACCGGATATGGACGTTGGTGAAGCATTCTCGGAGGTTAATCCAACGGAGGACATGAATCTTCCTGTTGTTGATAGCTATTTGACAGAAATGGATGTAAATGGCATGTCTATTATCATTTTAGCAGATCATACCTCTGCTTTTCCAGAATATACTCAATTAACAACAGAAACTATAAGATAAAGAAAAGTCCAAGCTGGAAAGAGAAAAAAAAAAGAAGACAAATAAAAGGCCGAGCTGGAAAAAGCAAAAAAGAAAAGAGGAAAATAGTCATCGAGAAGCTGAAAGCAAAGGCAAATCATAAGAAAATCATGGTTAATAAACCAAAACAGAATTTTAAGAAGCCTCTGGAATCAGCCCTGTGTGAAAAATGAAAAACGCCCGTTCCTGATAAAAATGAACATAGCAGCAAAAGAAATTCGATCGAAATCACATTCTTACAGGACGATTTCTATGAGGAGAACTCTATTCCTGGCCACCAATCCTCAACCTCAGAAAGTCACATTAGGAAGTTCTCATTCGAAGAAACTGGCATGAATACGGTTACTTCGGTTTTAAACCATTTTCTAATACGATAATGAATGGTGGTTTATGTTTCATATGAACAAATACCATACAAAGTGCCTAAAAATCATAATTTATTCACAGATTATTTTACTTGTTGTACATGTTTGAAGACATTTCAAAATGAATGAGTAGAAACAATATATTTATTTGACTTTTTGTTTCATTTCTATGGAAAAAGCAATCCAATACGGAGGCTTATATCAAACATTAGGTTCTGTATGTAAGATTTGAATGCCAATAATTGGCCATCGTGCTAATTGATAGGAATCAATCATTGCCAATAAATGGAAAAACTCCCAAAACATTATTCAACCCACTTGTATTTCTATTCTAATCGAATAAAAAATTGAAGAGATGAAAATTATGAAATTAAGTTTTATAAAGAATATAAATGAACTTAAATGATGATTACTTATGTTGAAGAGCTATTTATGATGACGTAATCAAGTATAAAGTTTCCTTAAAGTGCCAACAATTGGGTGTTTCACCCTATTCATTTCAGAACAAAGCACTTGAGAAATTCACTATTATTATATTGCGCAAACAAGAGAAAGTGACATGCTGACCTTCCAAATTCCAACCCACCACTAGTTTATTTTCCACCTGCATGAACTTGCAATGGAGGCAAGGCTTTTCTCGTATAAATATAATTAAAACTGACTTTATTTTCGCTTAAGATTCTCCAGGCGCACCCAATTTGCATAACGTTTTAAATTATAAACCCCGCCGATAACGTAGAAACCTTCATGACCCACTGAGATGAATTTTATTAAGAATCTGAAAGGGAACAGACCTAATTGCAAAGTGTATTAGTATAATGATATCGTTATGTTTTCCAGTATGATGATGTTAAATTAGAGAAGATTGAAGCTGATTTTGTTTGATGATGCCGGAGGACGGAGAGAATGCTAGAGAAAGTGAATAGCTCCTTGTGTAGGACTAATGAATTTCATCTTAAAGGGGTTGATATCTGAGTGCTCGTCTCTGATTTTCTCTTACAACGTTCGAGTTTGAGATGTTTGCAATAGTATACAAGAGATACGAAATGCGAGCACTGAGAGAAAATGTTGTTAGTCTCATTTAGGTCTTACAGATATTTCAACTGTTCAGAATTTCATTTAATCACGTTAAACACACACTCTGTATTCGAATCTTATATTTCATTTAAGCAAAAAATGTATGTTATCAAATTGAGGAAAAAATATTTGCCACAAAGATAAAGAATGTGATATTTATCTGGTTATGAAATTTGTCCTCTCACCGTCTTTCAATTTTCTTCATATATCACATTAATCGGATTAATTCTCAAATAATCTTCTCATTGGAAGTGTTTTCGAAATCGTGTTATGGAATGTTGAACTTTTCAGTAGTTAGATTGTCACTTCTGTGTTTGTCTTTTGTAAATTAATTTCATTCTGACCAATTCATACATTTAGCTTCGAATGTTTTCAAAGATGTCCATTATTTCGAAGTGTGAAACAAATTTGTGATTTTCTCAAATATTGTCAATATGTTCAATGAGTAGCTACTTGTGAAATATTCCATTGCTTGTATCTCTAGTCTCTATCCCTTGGAAACAGTTGAATCCAATTGCATGCGATTAATTCATGGTGTTATATAGTAATCAAAATTGACGCATTACATCCATGTCATCCCGAATAATGATCCGACCGTGAATATTTCATTTTATATTGCAGCCGATGTATTGCGGCTATCTCATATATTTTATAGTGAGATGGAATTATCTCTCGTCAACATGAATTTTTTGATTGTTGTATTCTGTAGCTAGCATTCGAATTTGATGTTCACAGGAATCTAGAAAGGCATATTGAACTTTCATATACAGTTAAGTAGAGTTAAGTAATAAGAGCATCCAACCATTTTTTTAATTGATTAGAACTTGAACGACAAATCCACTTCCTTAAATTATTCTCACCACGTGATTATTTTCATAATATAAATCAATGGTATGGAAATTTATGAACAAGTGTCCTGACTTTTTTTGATTTGATATTTTTATCATCAAAAATGTATTATCTACCTTTTTGGGAAAAACATAATTGACAATGCCAAAAATACCAATAGCTTCAAAATTCCAAATCTCCTTATAGGTATACATAAATGAAATTCTGGAAAAATTTGGTTTCGTTTCGAATGATGAACCTAACATATTGCGTTTACAATGTTCATAGTGAACTCAATCAGTTGAAAAGTACTCTAAGAATTTTTCGAGGGATAATTAAAGCTTTTTGTTATTACAATTCTACATCATGAAATGAAAATGTAAAAACTTTGAAAAAGAGTTATAAAAAAGTACATTAAGAGTATGTACAAGATCGTACAAATGCGTTCCATCTTCAATGGTGTACTACAAAGCTTCGGGACACCATACTTGTCTCATCACCTCAACACTAACGTTTTGGATAATAGAGAAGAAGCATTCATTTTTTTTTTCATAACATCAGGATTTCATGTCATCGGAAGAGACATATCTTCACTTAGTATTCACAATCATGAGGTTAGTTAATTTGATCCAAACAATAGGAATTTCATTCAAATTCAATAGATAATATTTTTAGAGGACACTAATTTTGGGGAAAAATTATTTCAGTTAGAAATTATTAATAATTATCTTCAAAAAATTCATAGTTCAATGCATAAATAAAGCTCTTCGGAAAAGAAACGAAATATTATTATTCAGCGACTGCGTGTTTATAATTGCGAACTTAAGCCCATTGAACTCGTTTTTTCTTAAGTAAAGGGTTATGCTGCAAGAAGGAACACGACATTCGAAATGAAAGATGTCAAAATACCCTATGAGATATGAAAAACGTCAATTCTGAAAAGTGGCAAAATATACTGAACATGTTATAAAATAAGAAGACGACATGTGGAAATCAGACCATTTGGTTAGAGTTACTGTAGAACCTTCAATCATAATATTCGACGAAGTAAATTGATGGATGTAGCCGTTACTACGTGGTAGGAGATCATGATGAAAGGAGAAATGAAAATTTCTACGTTTTTTACCACTTTTATTTGTAACTAACGTTACTGCAGTTTCGTCCAATATGAACATTTTCAAACTTAAACAATAAACTAAGAATGATTCATTACATTCGGTAATATATACTGTAACGATTTAAAGCACTAACTATTTAAACTAATTTATTTTTACGATATTTCCGTAACTAATTTATTTACACACGTTTAGTTTA
>WOGJ01117571.1:0-10206 GCA_015342185.1 Leptinotarsa juncta | reverse complement strand
GTATAGATTTACTTCCTTCCTTTCTTTGGAAGATTCCCTCTTCCTTCTTTTTTGTATCAAGATGGAGTAGTAGAAAGCCAAAAACTTTCTTTCCCAAAAATTAATCACTCCTAAAAAATATAACCCCTTCAATAAAATATTTGTTTTCGAATAGATTTCTTTCATCATGCTGTGACGAATCATCATCCAATATTTCAATTTGAGATTGGATATTATCGAATTCGTCTTAAAAGGATTCAATGCGGTGGAAACGAGTTGCAATTTCTGTTAATCTTGGTAATTGTGATTTTATTTGACCCCTGCGGGCTACTAGTTTTCTTAATTCTTCTGACATTATTAAATGAAAAATACATGAATTAACTAATTTTCCAAAGGAGAATTCAAATTGATGTGTGTATAAAAAATTCACCAGCATTGATGAGAAATGAATATTATTTTTAGTTCTCTAAGAAAATGAGGAAACGAATGAATTAAATTATTGTTTTTGACAGGCAACGTCACTTTGACGTATAATATGTCTTTTATATGGAGACTGAATTGTAATTATTTGAATTGAATAGCATCACCTATCTATATGGAGTTAGGTTTGCTTGAATACTTATGAAGATCTGATTTGTATTTATTTTTGCATTTATTGCAAATGGTTAATGGTAAAAAGGAAAGGGATTGAAGGATAAATCGGAAAGGACTCACGGATTCTCCCGCTTTGAACAATGGATATCCGGCTCCTGGGATCAATGTATAATCTTGTGGTGCTGGTATGTCTTGCTGTTGAAGTGGACTGTTTTTGTATCGTTATTCATGTACTTCTATCGCTACCACTCGAATCTGTGCTGGTTCTGGTAATTGAAAATGCTCTTGCATATATTTAATGAATGTATATTTTACAGAGTTACAAAAACCAACATTCCTAACTATCATTGTAATTATTGGTTTGTAGTATTGAAAATTTTATATTTTCGTGAATAAAGTTGATGTATTGTAGTTTTTCAGTGTACTAAAATTTTTGAATACATCAACATTGAGAAAGTTCATGTCAATTATTTAAACCATAACTCTCCTGAATACCAACAGTTTACTAAACTGTCTAATATCTTATAATTTGCCTGTTTCTATCAAAGACAAGCTTTTCAAATGCCCATCTAGATTATATATGCTCGACTTCACAATTGAACACTGAGGCAGTTCTGATAACCTATCATAAAAAAAATTGGAAAAAATTTGTTTATGTATTGTTTCACTTTCTTCGCCACATTAATTTTCCCATCTTATCCCACTTTCTGCATGCACTTTGCAGCTACCCAGTGGCTGATGCACTATGCTTTTTTTAACAAAACTTCATCATTGAGATGTTCAGTTAGAGGCCCACATGATAGAGATCACTTCACTTCAGAGGCTACACAAAAATAACGGGATTCTCTTCAACAACATCAAAGACCTTGGTTTATACAAAAGCCAAACTTTTTTTAGGACTGAACTGAAGTTGAATACTAACAGTGACGGTCAGAATAATGACTTGAGTTCCTTGTTCTACCAAGGGAATACCGGAGGCGATTGGAAGTAGATTAGTATCCATATGCATATGAGGTTTCAGCCTATACTTCCCAGGACTTCCCTTCTTTTCATCCCAGGAAGAATATTTCGGACGAAAATGTTTTCATCTCAGAAAGAATATTTCAGATAATAGTATCTCAGCCTGGAACATCACGGTAATAAACATCTCCAGGCAAATGCATCTCAATAAAATGAATGAAATGTAGAAGAAAAAAATTAATGGTCAGCAGCATGTCTTGAATAATCATATAAATCAAACGAAAAAATTAGATGGATAATGTAAACGATACAACACGAGCAAACAGTCAAATACAGTATGTACAGCGATCAACGAAGAAAATACATAAAACGCCAAAATCAAAGAAGTTTTTGTACAATATTTTATTTAACGAAATGTTTTTTCACGAGAATTTTTCGTCCTGAGCCTTTTTTCACTGAGATCTTACTGCTGAGATATTATCGGCTGATAATGTTCATCTAATCCATTCAACATCAGTTTTTTGTATTTTATATTTGACCATTTATTACTCTATTTGGTGTCTCTGACACCAATGCATGTTCTTCCAATCCTAGGAAGTATTGTGGATATTTGCAGTACCACAAACCATATAACCACCTCCAATTAGAAAAATATCTGGTCGAAAGGGGATTTGAACTCATGACCTCTGGGTAGAGAGACATACACACTGTCACTATGTTGAATCATGTATTATTTGTATTCATGAAGAAATTTTTCTTGCCGAAAAATTCAATTATATATCATTGTAAAAAAAAGATAGTTCATGTAATCAAACGACTATTTTCATATGAAAACAACTATTTTATTCCTTTATTTACATATAGTATTTTTTACAATATTTTTCAATACAGAGGTTAGCATCAAATATAGATTATCTTTATTTGACTTGTTTTCAAAACACAATTATTAAATTAATAAAAGAACTAATTTTTGTTATCACATTTTCCAGAAAAGTCGACAATGTTACAAAGACAATTTCCAAATGTATTGAATACAAAAATAGTATTTTCTCAGACAAATTACTCACAAAATGGGAGATCTTGGTGTATTCTAGAATCTGTGAAATATTGAGTAATTATACAATGATTCACAATATGAGAAAAACAATTTCCTTAAACCTGAATATTATTTGCATTTGTTGAAATCCAAATTATTTATCAAAAGATTATAAGTTATTTGACACTTGAAACAACTTTCTGATTGAGAAAAATAATTACAAGGATAATACATAATCTGTAACATAAAATTAAAAATGTCAATGAAATTATCCTACTTATTTAAATAATGTACAATAAAATTAGCGTAAATCACTAACAACATGCTGCCATTGAAATATATATTTACGTCTGATAAAATGCAAATGAAAGACATTCCAATATTTTTCAATAACAAAATGCTGATTGCAATAGAACAGAAATTATTCAAAGAGTAGGAGATATTACAATATATTTGATGCAGTTTTGTAAAAAAAACTAATCGAAAACTTACATTTGTTCACAAGGGTAGATGAGATAAAAACAATATCTTACAAATTGGTCTAATAACTTTACTCCAATTCAAAATCAGTAAATAGTCGATCAATGTTTGGCCCCTATCTGAAAACTCCACAGTAAGAAAAACTCATAATATAGGTTCAGTAAATAAAAATACTTGAAGTAATCACTTTTTTTCCCAATAGATAAAATCTATTGTCTAGTGAGTATAATACGGTGTGAAAACCCCTTAGTAGAGAACTATGTAAAAGTACTATTAGAAAAATAAGATGGAATTAATGGAATAAATAACAGAATACAAAAACTCAATACAAAAATGAGTTGACTACGGAAAATATTGAGAAAATAGTAACTTGTTTTCAAAAATTGTTCAAAATCTTTCGCCTTCATTTTTTCAATCAACAAAATGTCTATATCATAATTGATATTTTGAAGAAAAAATAAAGATGAATATGTGATCCACTGAAATTAAAAAACTATCCAGTATTTTCACAAAAAAACTTCACACTATTCGAAAGTCTTATGAAATTTGTAATTAAATTCAAAAATTTCATTTGTATTTAATACTTTCATTTCATTGATCGTTCAATTTTATGTATATTGAATGGAGTAAGAAAAAGGCAACAGATGAAATGAACAAATTAGTTATTCTTCAAAAACTTCAGTTCGGAGCAAATCTGACAAAATTACGTGAACTAACATTATAATATTTGAATTGAAAAAATCTAATATTTTTGTGAATCATAAATAAACTATAAAACCAGTTACAAAAAAGGCCAAATACATAAACTATCTGATTTGATATTTTGTAAGTTAAAAATTGAGCATTCTCTGTTTACTTTTGAGTTGATAAAAATGTTGAGAGACTCCAGGGATTATGATTTGGGAAACGAACATTTACAACACATACAAAAGCCCCAAACCTAAACAGGGAGTCTCTATGTTAACAACCTATATGGTAATTCACGAATTTCATCAAATCGGAACTTCTGAAATAACTAAGCTTACCATAAAAATCAGCCTTTCGTCAAAACAGGAAGGAAGCCAACCAATCAAGTTCATAATATTCATAAAAAACATTTCATCGTCAATTTCAAAGACATAAAAATCAACCTTAAAATTAAAGGTGACTATTACTTAAAATGCACCCGTTTTCATTAAAATATTAAAGTCTTGTCACACGCACTTCGGAAAGTTCACATGTTGGTTATAAATCACAGAGCGCGTTGGCCAAACAGTTTCGAATAAAAAAAGTCTAGGCAACAAAGGCCATCACTTCAAAGTCTTAATTGGAAAGGGGTCCCTAATACGAGCTGGATTTCAAGAAGATCCATTTTGCAGTGCATTTTGTTCATCAATATAGAGAAGCATTTGATGTTTGAACAAAGTGTTTTTTGTATTTTTTAATGAGTGGTTTATATTTCTCATTGTTCAATAAACATTATGAAAGGCATAAATAAACGCAGAATTGATATGCATTCTTGTAACGGTTCAATATACCTTTAATTTTTGTGCTGAAATTTTGAATAGCGTAGACAGTTCATATCATCATCAAAACAAGTAAATTCAGTATCTTGACTATTTGCAAGTATTTTGCTACTACAATTTTCAAACTGCAAGAAAGTGGAGTTAAAATTAACATCTATTCTAGAAAGCATCCTGAACATATTATTTCTAATACAGGATTATCAACCAATTGGACAACTACTATATGAAACTATTATTGTTTTTATTTCTCAACTGTCATTCTCATCAAGTTCCTCAGTAATTTGACCAAGAATTAATTAGTACTTTATATTATTTTTATTTCGTTTTTAATGGCATATGAATAGCACAAGGTTGCTATCTTTCTCTAAAATATAAATTCTCTTAAAGTGAATAGGTATCAAAATTAATTAAAACGCTCATCTTAAGAATTCTATAAACACAGAAACAGATAAATCATATATACTGAAAGATAACAACAGAGAATCTATTGAAAACTATACAATAGGAGGGGTTGATAAATGATATTCAAAGATGGTGTTCATTAGCATTTGAAGTGCAAATATTGAAAAAAAAACATTAATTTCAATTCTTGTTTTAGTCATGCTAATCACCCTATAGATATAAGACAATTATTGATACATTTATTGTTTCTTTTTTTTCAATACTTTTCTTTCAGTGTAGTCTTTTTCGATAATCAATACTTTCAACGTTTTTAAGAGATTCTCTCCTACAATCTTTCACTTTATCCATCATATTCATAAGATGACTGTGACAACCTGATGTCACTTTGATTTACGTGTTTGTATATTTTATTTGTTGATTTAATAAGTGAGTTTTTTAATTGTTTTTGGATTATAATTCAAGGTGACCCTGTACGAAACATACTTTGAAAGAAATAATATAAAAAATATAACTAATAAATTGACAACTGAACTACCAAGGAACTTGACATTATTATCTGGAATAAAAAATTGAAAAGGTTCTTGCCAGTGGAAAATAACATAATGGAACCCTTTTGATAATTCTCCTGATCCTGATAAATGCACTAATCAGGTAGACTATTCAAAATTTGGGAGAATGGCAAATCATAAGAATCAACTTGAAAATATTCCAACCCATATTGAACCTCTAATGTGGAAGGTCAAAAGTAGCACTTGAAGTGATTAGCTTACTGGATCGAGTTTGTGTCATTTTCTTCCAGAGAATTGGTGATCCTCTTCGGACTCTCGGTGACATGATGAACGAGGGGGAAATTTTCCGGTTGAACGTTGGCCATGGGAGTGCCAGGGTAGTCGGGCGGCGGTGACACCCGAGGAGCTTTCCCGGCATCTCCGTCTTGTCAGACTTTGTTTCTCATTTCATAGGCTCCGGCATAAGCTTCCGGATGGTTATGACGACTGTTATTTGCTGGAGGAGCGGTGGCTAGTGGAGAATAGGCTATTGTATTATAAGAGAAAGGGTCAGTGTTAATTTTTGTTAGTGTTTTGTGCGGTAATATATACAAGGTGATACTAATATTTATTTCATGTCATTATGAAATATTGTGAAGATATTAGTTGTTCATGAAAGGCCACCTTTTATAAGAATTTAAGTTATCGAGGATGGGTCAAATCTAGAAGACTAAAAAATACTGCCATACTTTTAACTAAGCCAAAGACGTGCTATTAACTTATCTTAAGGATGAGGGTGCCTGTATGATACTTCGTTTAAAATCTATTTTAATTATCTATCCAATAACTTTTTGGGTTTACCTTCAGCTACAACTTCCAAAAATGTTTAATGTTGAAATACAGAGTTGTAGAGTATGATCATCATTTCTATTTGTAGTTTATCACCAGAAAGTATGTCTTTTCAAAAAAAGAAGGATAATTGAAAGGTATTTTAAACAACAGCCCAATATCACACTTCTGTTTTTAGTAATAAATAATAAGAACCCTTTTTCGAGAGCCATTGTGATTAAGAATTTTTTACTAAGATTCAACGTCTCGTTTTATGAATAAATATTTGTCATCCTTATAAATTGTTGAAAGTTGATTCATGACTCCACTATATAATGAAATCTTTCTTAGGAAGTTAATAATATTTTCAATGATTTGAAAAATATAATGGTCATGAAAAGTTTTTAATACCATTTAATGCCCAAACAAATAAGTGACAGATAATTGTTAATCTCAAATCATGTTCATGTTCATTCCTCAGGGAATATAATAAATTTTTGATTCCCCACTAGTGAATATTACTGTCAAACCAAGTATTTTCACTATTTAATAAACTTAGTATTAAAAAGTCATATGTTTCTCAAACTTTCAACCACTATGATTATGATCTATCCTTATTTTTTTATCTCCACAATTATTTCAAGATTTAGATACAATGTATTCCAAAAAAACTAACCTAACTTTATTGAATTAGTGGTGGGCTACTAATACTATACATAATGTATACAAAGTGTCCACAAAACTTGTTCTTGTTCAAATTTTTGACTAGTGTAAAACCAACTATCTGAAAATAAAAGACTGATGCAACAGCTATTTTTTACGTCAATGACTGCTTTTTCTCTTCTGCACTTTTTTGAGCCACAATAATGTCGATTTAAAATCAGAAACAGTTTCATACAAATATATATTCACTTCTGTACCTATTTTAACAGAGTGATTTCAGTTATTTGAATAGCTGTGATATGATATTTCATTTGTATAAGGATATTTTTTATTACAAGTTCAAAACGAATTATAAATGGAAACAAAGAAATGTGTATACAAATGCCTACTCATTTTGTCTCAATTTTTACCGAATGATCTACATTTTCAATTCATTGTTTAGTTTCTGTTCTTTGTCTAATCATTACAATAGTTAGAAAGTATTGAAGATTATATGAGCTGATTAAGAATCAGAAACAGAGTAGTTTTTTCTTAAAATTCGGAGAATGTATAAAAAAAAACAAATTGAAAAGAAAAATAAGATGCGACACTTGTAAGATGTGTGAAGGTTGACGCTCTACTGTGTCGTGGGTGTCATTTTTCTGTAACTGCTTCTTGGCCATAGATTTTTGTAATGTTTTTTAATCTATGCATATAATATTAAATATTGAATGAACCATATAATGTTTCAGTTGTTTTTTCCCGGTGTCTTAATATACTATTCAAATTGGAAGTTGCAAAATGGTGGAATCAAAATTTGATATTGATATAAGAAAGTATATTGAAATAATTTACAAAAATAGCACCTTAAGACAAAATTTCGAACATTCATTTGTAAACACTGAAAATATTTTAGTTCAATATCAGTAGACAATTAATGGCAAGTTTGAAAGTTTCCAGTGAGTCGATTTCTCCAAAGAAAAGTGTCCAAACTCGAAATATTTTCAATTTTCCCTTATAAATGCAAATTGTGGTCAAATAATCTATTAACAAAACAAAATGTCGTTTTGAAAATCCACTGTTGGTACATCGGTTTACATTGATAAAACCAAGTGTTGTACATCAGATAAATCGCGATGAAAGCCAGTTAAATGTGATCGATGGTCTTTCCACCTCCTTTTGAATATTCTGAGGTTATGGTCGCAGATGCTGACAGTTCAAAGACAATATAAACATAATCTTTGACAATATTTCAAACATATGTATAAATTGAAACGAAACTAATATATCACAAGGTAAAACCAAAACCAATTTCGAACAATTAAAAGAGAATTGGACACCCTATATTTTGGATCTCAAATCATAAACTAATCCAAAATTAACATAATTTTGTAGTTTATTTTTTATTTGTTATTCTTACAAATTTGTGAGGGCACCTGGAAAATTTTAAACTATTTTCATTTATTTCAAATTAGATCATTATTCTTTCCAGAATAGGAAAAATAGTTTTTATGTACTTGGTAAACAACGAGGTATGTATTATTTGTTTAAACAAAAATCTGTTTTTCCGTTAATCAGCTGTCGCTCCCATACGAACGAGAACTCTAAGAAGTTGAGAAACTTGTGCGAGCTAAGGACTAACGAGGTCTTAACTTTTATCGTTTACATTGATTTTTCTATTTTATTATCGGGTCTAATTAGATAACTGTTATTTCAGTAAAAGTTTTTTTCAGAACTAACAAATAAATATATTTTATGCTTTTCACACCCGGTATGAAATAGAGTTCATAATTTATGCTAAATCAGAAAAGCCTATTAAAAAAAGATAAAATTGTTCCATTGTAATCCAAATATCACTTGGATGCAAGAAAAACATATCATTTGATATTCAAGAATCAGAGAGAAGTAGATATTAGGATACGATCAATAAAACTCACAATATTATTAAAAAATTTGAACAGGAACAGGTTTTTAAGAATGTCTGTAAAATATAATTCAATCAATCCATAAAACAAAAATTTTCATATTTGAGTAACCTATCAGGGGAACAACAACATTGTACAATCCATATAAAACAGTCTGGAATAAAACTAACAAGTTTATTTTTACACTATTTCAAGATGAACCCATCATCTAGTGAAATAGAATCTGAAACATTCCAGTTTAAATGTAATTCAAGTCAATAGTGTCCACTATAATCACTCAACTAGATACTCAATATAAGCATTGATTTCAGGACAAATATTGAATAAATATAGTATAAAATCTTATAATGAATTACAAAATACTTTGAAAACCAAATGTAAAAAAATATTACCACTATCTGAACTACTTTATTGCTGTTATTATTGTTCTCCGATCCCTCACCTTACTTATCGAGAAAAATATTTTCCCTCTCTTAAACTTCGGAAGATTCTTGGGAAATATATAAATACTACTATTGAATAGATGTGCATGAAATTTGAATGTGATGAATTTATTTTTTGTCATATTCGATGGTTCAAAAGTGACACTATATGAGAAATGAAAATTAGATTCAGTATTTGATAGTTCCCTCTTTTATTTTTCAGATGTTTGGAATACCTTATATATATGCTTGTTGTAAAAATAACAATGTGGCTTGGAAGTGGTGGAAATGCAGGAAATTCTGATGTCATTGAAATATATATGTCCCAACAGTCTGGTTATTTAACCAATGAAAAAAAATTGTTCCATAAAATTGTTGTAGCTAATTCTTTAGTAAAAGCAATATACAATTTTGAAGAGTTAAATACCTTTTGGAGCATGATAGTGTCCTCTGCCCTCTCCATAGCCTGGTCTAGGACCACTCTGACCAGCTGAAGGTCGGCCACCAGGTTCTCGTCGACTCCTACCAGGTACTCCATGTGCAGCTCCAGCATGATGTTGCCCACCATGGTACCTCTGTAGAAAAGTCACACGTAAAATCACAAAAATGAACGGTAAGGCAAGAATAGATAGTTGCAGCATAATTAGACCATATTTCCTGGGTGATAATTGTGAAAATGTCTATAATTACTATATTTGGGATAATTACTGTATTTCCTTTTCAGTAAATAATATGATCTATACCAGGGGTCTCCAAACTACGGCCCACGGGCCAAATCTGGCCCGCCAGTGTCATCAATCCGGCCCGCGACAGCCAATGATTTACTGTCATCAATCTGGCCCGCGACAGCCAATGATTACCTAAAATAAATTAACCTTTTCGGGGCATATTTCTTCGGCTACTGCAATCAAGCATTCTTTTATCATTTCTCCATCGGTGAATGGT
>WOGJ01117357.1:0-10914 GCA_015342185.1 Leptinotarsa juncta | reverse complement strand
TTTTAGGAAAAAAAGTTATATGAAGTACTGGTGATATTTTGACCCCATCTATACATTCCCGAGAGGAAAAGAGGAAGTCTAGGGACACCCTGTATATTATATTGGATTTGAATTTTTCTCATAGTGTATGATCCATCAATTCATTGAAAAGAGAATGATTCATAAGGTGAAAACGCAATTGTAATATTATCGTAACAAGAAATAACTTATATTTACTTCTTTCAAGTCATATAGATAAAAAATTGAGTAATAATTTTTTATACTACCGTCCGCGTGGCTTGAAGCTTCGATCACTGGTGTGCAAGTCCCAAGTTCGAACAACTGATTTACGATGTTGTTAAGAAATTAGTGTGACATAAAGCTAGTAGACTCTCTGATAAACTTTAATGATTAGAGTTTATAACTAGCCACATTTCATTATTGAGTATCTTATTCTTTAGATGAATAAATATCGATTTCTTTGCTACATTTCAAATTTCTGGTGAGGTCAAACGTTTTTACTTTCTGATTCCATGTTTTTATTCCTTTAGGAATCATATAATGTCAGTTCGTTGTTTTACGTTTGGGAACATATTTTGAAGTAGATTAATTCTTGAAGTTCGAGTACTTACGAATGGAAAACATTGAAACCCAATCATAAATTAATGAATTTGCTCACTTATGATTAAATTCGAACATTGTGAGTTATGTATCTCCTCAACTGTGATTTGTTCAAAACTATGCTAGTGGTTCCAGCTTTTAGAAACTAATTTTAAGATGATAACTTTCTTTATACCCTTTCCAAATCTGCTCTTGAGTGGCGCGCAAATTTTTATTTTCACGCTGAGTTACACATACAACTTTTGGCAATCCAACTGCGTGGTAAATAACCACATTTGTAACAAAATATTACAATTAGAGAACAGTTCGAAGTTTCTGAAGTTAAACGGCAGAAGTAACTTCCAAACAATGCAGCCAATATTCGTTTTCCACAGAGATGTAATATGGTAGACGCATTAGGGTAACGAATATAACAGACTCGAAATTGAACATAAACGAATATTACCTTCATTAATGTTTTCTTACCGGAGAATGGAAGCCATTATTTCTTGATAACACTTTGAATCATAATGCGGCATTTTGATTTCCCTTGGAGCTGGCTTCGAATGAAGAGACTCTCATCCATTAACGATATAATAGCCTGATTTGTAAAAATATAATTTTATTCGTTTAATGAACTGGGAGTAATTGGTGAAAGAGATATAAAACTGTCGTCGATTCATTTTGCAGTTGATGCGAAAAGTGATGAAAAATAAAAAGACAATTCATGAATATTCAATAGTTTTGAGGCGCTATTTTTCCGAACGAGGCGATGATGAATGCGGCATTGAACAGATGGAATTGAATAACTTACTGGAATGGATTCCTAATGCAAGATTTTTAAAAAATCTTTCACTAACTTATTCAGAGTTAGCTATCACAAATTTACTTCTGAGTAAGAGAGTTTGAAAGTCACTTTTGCTCTAATCATGATAAAAAGATATTTTATTGGATTTGGGTTTTGTATATACGATATGCTAACGCCCCATTTTTTCTTTATTCTTTATATTTTTTGTGAAACTTGAACCACCAATCATGTTAGTTCGAAGTTGTGTTCTTTGAATATTTTCCAATTTCAGTTTCAGAAATTCTATCAATTTTTAATAGTTGATTGGCACACTACGTACATCACTTAAATTTTGGTGAATTCGAAAGTGTCATATTTGTTTGTTATACCTACTTCAGTTGTAGACTATCCGAAGATTATTCAAGCCAACCCCAATAATGCTACAAAATTTCAACAATTTCAAAACTTTCGACAATTTGATTAATTTTCTTTAAGAACAGAACACAAGCACCACAGAAAAATCCTTAAGGCGCT
This sequence comes from Leptinotarsa juncta, assembly GCA_015342185.1. Classification (NCBI taxonomy): domain Eukaryota; kingdom Metazoa; phylum Arthropoda; class Insecta; order Coleoptera; family Chrysomelidae; genus Leptinotarsa; species Leptinotarsa juncta. The sequence goes on along the minus strand of WOGJ01117357.1, from coordinate 9,014 downwards.
CTAAGAGCGGTGCCTGTGCGAAAGTAGTGATTCACATTGGATTCGAATCGCTAGAGATTAAATCCATTTGGAAAAACGTTTTCAGGGAGTTCAATCCACATAAACGCAGTTGTCCAAATGAAACAATTTTCGAACAGTGAGAAACCAGATTTAAACAAAAGTTAGTTCATTCAGCAATATTTGATGTAAATTTATAGCCTCCAATCGCACTATTTCATACCGATCGGGCATTGAAAACGAATTGAAACCTACAACTATCAGAAGGGGTTATCTTTCGAAGGAAAACTGGGAAAATGTTTTTTCTGTAAATTATGTAAATGATGCATTTTCGAATTTTCCCATTGTTTTTTCTCACTACTTCAATGTTTTCTTTCCCTTACGCAGTTATTGCTCGAATAACTCAACAAAAAAAACACTGGGTTGATGATTACATCAAATTATCAAGTTATCATTCACAATATCTATACTCTTTGAGAAAGTTTTCACGTGATTATGACAATATTTATGAACAAGCCAAGAAGCAAAATAGTAAACTTGTGAAAAATACAAAACGGCCTAATACCAAAATTTTATAACAAACTGTAACAACAAAACCAATACAGCATGGAGAATTATACCAGTAGTCACGAATAAGACCAAAACAAAGACCAATAATATTAAATTTATAAAAAATGATGTTGTTCATATAGATCCTCCAGCGAATCGCGAATATTTTCAATAGATTTACACTATACTTGGAGCCCTTTTCACCAGAGGAATTACACATCCTTCTACATAACAGAATTGAAAATAAAAAGTCAGTTCGGAATTTCGTCCAATACCCCGAACTCTCTAGTAAGTTATCACTACTTAATATTATCCTACCGGTGACTTATTTGGTAAATTTGTCATAAGAAATAGGACGCTTCTCATAAATGTTGAAAATAGGAAGAATTAATCCAATTCACAAAATGAATGATACTCAACAGCTTAGTAATTATCGACCAGTTACTGTTCCAAGTAGCTTTTTCAAAATATCAGAATATGCTTTCCTTAATAGGTTAGAGAACTTCTTAAAAAAATTTAAAATTGTGAGCGAACAACAATATGGTTTCTGCCATGGTATGTCTACCAATACGGCTATACAGCGTTTTTATTTAGAAATATTGAAATTCACTGAGGCGTTCGATTGTGTCGATCATACAAAGCTACTGGATAAACTGCATTCTTACGGATTAAGGGGTGTTTCTCTAGATTAGGTGGCATCATTTTTGAGAAATGCAATATGTGAGCATAAAGTAAAAAAATCATAATAAAGTAGGAAATGTACCATCTTCAAACTCAGAAGTCAATGTAGGTCTCCCACAAGGCTCTACTTTAGGCCCTATACTATTTCTTGTATACATTAATGAAATCCTTACAATTTACATTATATGTTGATGATATATCATTGATTATTTTCAACAATATCTTACAAAATGAATGCGAATCTATATTAGAGTATTTGATGAATTGGCGTTGGTCAAATAAATTATCATTCAATAAATGGATGTAGCCGTTACTACGTGGTAGGAGATCATGATGAAAATAGAAATGAAAATTTATATGTTTTTTATCACTTTTATTTGTAACTAACGTTACTGCAGTTTCATCCTATATGGACATTTTCAAACTTTATTGTTTAAAGTTTGAAAATGTCCATATAGGACGAAACTGCAGTAACGTTAGTTTCAAATAAAAGTGGTAAAAACATATAAATTTTCATTTCTCTTTTCAAATTATCATTCAATTTTATCTTTCAAATAGTATCTAACGTAATGGGAATGGTGTCGTTCGAAAGTACCATCTATTGGCAAGAAATACTACTGAAGCTGGAAAAAACTCCCAAGTGTTATCAGGAACAAAATTGGGGAAAGTGTGGAATGAGTTTCTTTTTGCCAATATTGTATCACAAAGATGAATGAAAAATGTACAGTAATTCAATATGGATTCAGATTTCTGCCTGAAGAATAAAAACTGGTTATACTGTACGAAACAGCTTTCCAAACATTAACTTTTCGCAATATTGACATATTGAAAATTAGAAAATAAACTTTCCGTAATACATTTTTACTTTTACTAGGGTCTATCTCCTCATATATCATAATTTGGAATTATTTTGCAAAGAAGAAGCAGCAGCTCCATTTTCATCAAACTACTTAGATTCCTTTCTCATATTCAAAACATTTCCTATCCTTTTTCGACTCAAATTTGCCATCGATACCTCCAATCATATCTTGACGCACCACTGCATCACGACTCATGAAACAATCATTTTGTCTTCATGGGAATATGTCTTGATGATTTTCTATCTTCGAATGAGAAATCATTTCAAGTGAACGATTCTATTCCAAAACTGCATTGAAGTGCGACTATTGATTCATTATTCTCTGAAGAAATCTTCATTTCTCAATTGTTATTAAATAACCACCGGCGGGAATCATATCTCATTAAATGGGGCCTCGTTAATTGCAAACTCTCATTTTCTTTTAAATGATATCATGAAAAAATATTATTATCAATCGTTATCTCGATATTTCGGTCAAGTCATGATTCAGGTGTAAAGCATTCATTAGTTTCAGTTGCAGATTGGTGGGAAAATAAACAAAATAGGAAACTGACGTTTACTGAGAGTGATTCTTTATTGTTAACTATGTTTGTTATTTCCATATATGACTCAAATATCAAAATGAAAATCATGAATAACAACATCTCCACTTGATGAAGAGATTATCAACAGTCAACACTTCAATACTTGATCCCGATTCCATTTGTAGAAAACTCATGTTTCATTTGTTGACGGTTTCTTTAGTGAAAATCATTCATATTCTTTCTGAATTCTACTTTTTCGCTTCACGAACAAACTGATGTTGAACTCCTGTTTTGTTCTTGCATGATATGTGGAGTTCTTCGAAAGGTAAATATCACTTTTTTCATCAAAAAAATTGTTATTGAGTTGGAATTGAGAAACGATTCTTCATTTTCAAACACAAGGCTTCCTAGGCTGAAAGTGCTAAAACCATCCATTCAGCTTTTGTGTTTGAACGGATAACAACTTGTTGTTTCTCACTAGCCTAACTGAATATAACATTAGCTAGTTTGAAAATGTATCTCTGACAGGTTTTCTCTTGTTTTTATGATCAGAAAAATCGGCATCTGACTAAACATAAACGTGGGTGTAACCAGTCTTTTGTCAGAAATTTTTCATTCCACTGTTCCACGAATATATCTCATAATCATCTTCACAGCTGCCCAGTATTTTTTCTCGGAGATTGAGTTGAATCTACATAAAGTTTCCCTGTTAATGCTTTGTCTGGACTCTTTGCTTGAGCGGCGTATAGCAAACTTCCAGTCGTCATTTGATATAGGTCAATCTTCATTTACTTTTCCTCTCGTTGATGAATCAGTTTCATATATTCACAGAATTTTCTTTCATATCCGATTGAAGATTTTACAGGACCGCATCACTCATTTGAAAACGCTTCAAAAGTTGTTCTAACTCAAATAATGAGTTGATTCTCCATGGTTGTTTAAATCTATTGACCACTTCACCAACTTTTCTTTGAAATTCTAATTGATTTATTCATCATTCGAAAAATGTGATTATGAGTGTTTCTCCTTTCTTCAAATAAGAAAGGAGAAAGCCTTTTCTGAATCTAGCTTATCGATATCTCAATCAAAAAGATCAGCTGATGAAATTAATTTGGTTGATTTTCGTTCAATCGGTGAAAAGATATAGTCATGAAGAATTCCATAAACTCGTTAATAATTTCCTATAACCAGCCTGACTTTATGTCGAATATTTTTCTAAATACCATTTCATTTCTGGCAGGAATTAATCAATCATGTTCTTCAATATCTGTATCAGTGGTTCCATCATTTTCTATTTGAATAACTTCTCAGCCCATATTCTCTCGTAGTTTGTGTTCTTTTATATATCTCCTCCGCTCTCTTTCTGATTCTTTATAAAACAGTTTTTTTGAATAGGTTCTTCTTTCATTGGTTTCTTTTAATCATGTTTGTTTTCACCGAAGATTACGTCTCCCGAATACTTTATTTCTGAAAATGAATTTCCCGGTTTTCATGTTTTTTGAAACATGCATATGTGGTACACACCCAAAAATTTGTAAATGCTTTGAGTAATATTTTATTTCAATTCATGCTTCGTCCGGAGTGTTTTTAAAGCAATAGTAGGACTTTTAATTCTCATGTTGTGCTTACTGCCACTGCCCAAAATTTTTGGGGTAAATTCGCAACAAATGTCATAGTGATGCACTGTTTGAAACCTTTGCTGTGGCAATAAGTATTACTGGAGTTTTTTCCCAACACCAAACCATTATCACCAAGTGGCCACCTTCAAGAGGAAGATCAAACTAAAAATACTTACAATATTATCCTTATTTATACCATAGATACCACTTCTGGGTATCTGTGTCTTGAGTGTCTTAAATTAATTTCACAATATTGCCTTATTGTGTTCCTATGTAATTATTAGAGTTACCTGACTATTACATGAGGACACATTGTAAAATTAAGACACTCAAGACAAAGGTATCTAGAAGAGGTATCTATAGTATAGATAGAGATAACATCTTAAGTATTTTTAGTTTGATCTTCCTTTTGGAGATGATCACTTGGTGATCGAAACCCGGTTGGGTGTTGGGAAAAAACTCTTGTAATATACAAATATCATTTACCTTGCTCAACGCATTAAAATTATATCTTTCAATTACTCAGTTTTCATGAGGGGGTAATTCGATTGTCATTTGATGCTGAATTCCATTTTTCATAGCGAGTTCTTCCATAATGCGACTCATATATTACTTAGCATTATGTGTACAAAGAATTTTGATTTTATTTGAAGTTCCGATTCCATCCCTCATTTTGACGTCTATGAATTGCTCTAAAACTTTTGTTTCATTATATTTCACCCTCGTTACTGAATGTTTGAGAAATGGATTAAGATGTTTTCGAATCTGGCAATATCGCTTACAAACTGTACTTGAAGTGGGATTACTGAATGCCATACCATATGCCATATATTGAAGTAGTTTTATACCTTCATAGCAAGATGCATAAAATATTCCTGGTGTGATCACTTGAACCCCTTACTCATGTGAAATAATTTATCGTTAACTACGGCTCTCATGATGGATGAATAATAAAGAGATCCTATAAAATTCAGCATTCTATTCAAAGAGGTGCTGAATACACCCAAAAGTGACACTGCTTAACAATGTCGCATTGGTACTCCAATTTTCAATGTTATTCACATTTGGGAATGAATTGATATTTACTGAAAGATTTTTACATCATGTTCCATCAAATACATCAAATACAGATTTTCCCTCCATCTACCAACATGTCTACAAAGTTGGGTCAATCCCATTTCTCGCGTCGATAGTTTTTGACAAAACAAAAGCGAATCCGTTTGAACATCACGGTTTCTATGTATCTTTCGCAGATGAGACGAACAAGTCGGCGATGACATGTTTCATGTCAATCTTCCTTGACGCTTAATTGTACACAACGCATAGATCTCAACATTTTTTTTATATATTGAATACTATTGATTGTTCACTTCTCTTCAGGTTCACATCAACTTTTCTTAGTGGAGTTTTTACTGTTTGGCCATCATCATCATGTAACATAGAAGTTTCTCCAATTACCCTCATTTGGAACTGTTCACCTGATGCAATGGTTACATAACCATCATTATTCAGGTGCCATTCTGAATATCTGGTGAGATGCACCGAAGCCACAACTCCTCACACCAGTCAACACGACAAAGATTCCATCCACATCATTGTATCAGTATTTTATTATGATTTTTCGCATAACAATTTTTTATAAGATGAATTATTTTGTGACACCTGAAACACTGTTCTCTGAATTTAATTCTTAATTTTATCAATACTCCCATTACAAATCATGAAATTATTAAACAACAACAAAAATTGATTGGCGCTCCGAGGCGAATTCATTGATTCCAATGGCGCATTTGCTTTTTCAGCTGCAGAAAAACTCGGAAAAACCTGTATCACCACATCATCTAAAGATCTTGATCTGTCAATGTTCTCTCTTTCATAAAACAAAATGTAGGGTGTCTCCGGAGGCTCCAATAAGTTCAATACATCGCCGGAACATTTCGAGACACGACTACCGTCAAACTTAAACTAGTCCGTTTCGTCTTTGACCAAGGCGTAATAACGACCAGACTCAATGCCAGAACCACAGTGAACAATACTGCATGAAGATTGTAATAGTGGTCTGCTAGATTGAAGTGTTCATCTATTTCGAACCTTCGTAAGAGTTTGGTGGTGCCGTCAGAGGTTGAGTCATGTTTGAAGATCATCAGTTTGAAATTAGATTTAGATTGCTGCTGCCGTTCTCAACCTTTTTTTTTGAGTTGTATATTCTATAATATTGGTATAAATATAAGTTTTCATACCTGCCGCTATTACAGCTAAGACACATCTGTTTGTCATTACTTTTGCTAGTGTCAATATAGTCCACCAATTTATCATTGATTGCATTGCGTACTTCCTATCCATCTTATTGAAACGTTCTTCGAGTATTGCGAAATATGGAGATATGACGTATTTGTGTTTTATGAAATAATCGTTTCGCTCCGGATACCTTTCAATTGTGTATACTATTGGAGCAATATTGTACGCTCGTTCAATAATCTGGTGAAGATCTGTTTGAAATCTGTTTTTCCGTTAATCAGCTGTCGTCCCCATATGAATGACAACTCTCAGAATTTGAGAAACTTGTGCGAGCTAAGAACTAACGAGGTCTTACCTTTTAACGTGTGAAAAATATCTGGTTGAGGCGGGTATCCAACCCACGGTTTTCCGATCGTGAGTCGGGCGCACTACCACCGCGGCCAATTCCACAAGATCAGTGAAAGAATGAGCAAAATGAGAAACTTTTCGACCAGAGAATGCAGAAAGTGGAACTATGAGTAAACGACTTAAAGTAACTTTAATAAACGTAACGACTTTACAAAAGTAAAACGTGACAGTATCGAGAAGATAAATATTATTGACTGTACACATCAAATTTGATAGCTCCATTGTACAGGGTAGTTCAGTAGTAGACATTTCGAGCCATCTCATCTAACACTATCCCATGATTTGTTTTAGTTATATCTGATTTTCCTTTGGCATCATTTTTTTAACCACAATTTCAGCTCCTTTTTCGACTAAAATGGTTGAGGCTTTCGCAGCCAATATTTTTAGTGTCACTATTTTTCGGGTTTGAAGGTGGTCGATTTTTGGAATGTCTTCCTTACGTTTCTCTGGCACGAGTAGCTAGGTTCTTCAGAGGTTTATACATCCAGATGACTGGATATTACGGCTGCGTCAAGCGTATTTATGTTATCTCAGGTAGTTTAGTGTGCTGGATTAGGTAAATTGCGTAAAGCGTGTTTATGTTCATTTAATTAGTCTGGTGTGATAATATTTGTACCTGGATTGATCAAATTGTCAATAACATTCGTCGACCCTTTTCCACTTGCCGTCATGCTGTTTGCTATTCTTGAACTCTTTAGAATTGGATTCCATATGGGGTTGAGATTCACAGCTTCCTTTATGTTTGAATTATCCGTTTGTTTGTCGATTTATATTGCCTCTTGTACCAGTCGGCTATGGTATTCTAGGTTGGGGGCAATGAGTTTCGTATTTTCAAACAGAATCCTTCGGTCTTTTGGTGGTTCCGATGTATACCTTTCCACTAATGCACAGCAGCATGATGGCATCATTTGCAATCAATTTTGGTTTAGGGAGATCAGTTTCTGATCTTTGAGTTGTTTCTGACATTCAAGAAAAGAATTTTGGGATAGTACTTCGAAAGATCTTTCCAACAGGGTAACTATCCGCAATTTTAAATTTGATAGTTCTGTTGGTGCCCCTAGTCCGTTTCTCAAATGTCGTTCATGGAACTTTTTTAGATGATTAAACTATTTGAGGAATGAGTTGGATATTTATTATAAGTAGTCAAAATAAAATTCAGCGAGCCATCTAATAGTGTTGTAATTTAAGATTGTATTTGGAATGGAGAACATCGAAAGCACATTCTTTTTGTAATTAATCTCATGACACTCTTTGTATTTCAAACCTTCTCGATGAAATTTTTTTATATTTATTCAAACAGACCATTGCAAGATTCGAAAAGTATGAATTGACAAATTTTAAAAATGGTTACTGGCGAAAAAATTAGCCTTTGTAAAACCATCTATTTTTGACAAATTGATTCCTTTGCCCATTTGAATCTACTTTTCTTTGTGGAGAAATTTTATAGAAATAACTATATTACAATGTTAGTAAAATAACAACATAGCTTTTGACGACCTAGATAATTTTCATTATAAGTAGAATATTAAAATAGCAACTACTGTCTGAAGTTTCTATTGGCTAGTTCAAATGAAGTGTGAAAGGATGTCGATTGAAGTTATATCGATCGAGTCGCTGAAACAGTTCTTTTTTCTTGAAAATACTTCTGAAACCGCCAATACAAAAATATTGACTGTAGATTGATGTGCAAAACATATAATTGATGGGTTGCACAGTACATCAGTCATAGTCCATTAGATTTTATATTTTTAGTTCATTTGACAAAATGTCAATCCAAATCAACTTGGAGATCGAAAAAGAGATTTAGAATCTAAGAATGTATGGGAGTAAAGAATGGAAGACATCTTTTGAGGCATGACTAATGGTATAAGTTGGTTTATACGAGACAGATTTTGGGTAATTAATGACCGTTTGAGGAAATTCCTTGAGTATAAATCACGTAATATTATACCGGGTGTCCCAGAGCTTTTAGGCCAGCAGATATCTCAGTTACCTGCAGAACAAAAATTAAAACAAAAATATGTATCATAGGAGAACACAAGCACTTTCATGCAGCATAGCAAAATCCACCCCCTGGTAAACAACCCCCAAGAAACCACACCTAACTTTTGTTTTTCAAATGGCACACCCATGTTTGTT
>WOGJ01117195.1:0-10100 GCA_015342185.1 Leptinotarsa juncta | reverse complement strand
ACATATTATTATTGTTTACTGATTTATTATTATTATTGTATATTATTATTATTATTGTATGTATATTAGGATTTCCTAAATAAACGTATTCATTCATAACAACCATACCGTCACCCTCATTAGAGTCATCTGAATCTTCAGATAGGTCAGAAGCCAATTTTCTCTTCACACTGATATCTGCAGGAGTCCTTGTAATTATTTCCATTTCAGAATTGGTATCAGACTCATCAGAAATTTCAATAATCAATGGAGAAGAGCTCTGTATTGTTTTCTGAATCTTCATCTTTTGCTGTTTTCTACTCAAATCATTCATTTTGTTGAATGAATCAAAAATATTTACTTGAATCCAAGTAGATTTTTTCTGTGATTGACATTTTGACGGTATTTTACCTGTGGACATTTTATGAGCACTGTGATATTAGCTGCTAAAGCCGAGAATACAAAAGTTAGCTGTCAAAATTTCTGTGGACATTTTATGAGCACTGTGAAATTAGCTGCTAAAGTTAGCTGTCAAAATTTCCAAATACTTCCGAACGTTCAGTAACGTAGGAAGTAAAATTCATAATTGATACATTTATGTCATGATGTCATGAATAAACTTGGAGTACTTGGAGAAACTTCACAGATAGAGCGGAGGGTGAAACTTCACTCAATGATATCTTATCTAGAGATTGAATGTATGTAGTTTTGTCAAAATAAACACTTGGAACGAGAAATGATTGTTACTGATAATGTTTACCATGTTAACTGATTTCTTCCGTATATAATTCACTTTATATATAATCTGCACAAAATTTAGCAACGAAAATAAATTGAGAATCATGAAATAACAACCATTCTGAAATAATCACTTGGAAAATAGGTTTACAAGGTGAATGGAATTAATTGAGTTTATATACTCTGCACAAAATTTAGTAACGGAAATGTATAGAAATCATGAAATGGGAGTAGTAAAAAACAACCATCTGATATAATCGCTTGCAATATAGGTTTACAGGGTGGAAAAAATAATCCACTTGAGTGATTCTCTCCATACCTATATAATTCAGTTTTTTTATATACTCTGCACAAAATTTAGTATCTATATATATAGTATCTATATATCTAACGAAAAAACAACCCACCCAGCTAATGCCGCGCAGAGAGTTGAAGTAAAACCACCAGGCACCTGTGCAACGTCTTCAACTTGGAAGATTGCAAGTTTATTTCCCACTATGAAAAGCAGAAATTAATTTCGTTTGGTCTATCCGACCAACCGATAGACCGGTTTTGGGGTGATTGCCCCATCATCAGTACCGGGCATGGTCTCTTGTATGAACCGTCTGAATATCACGACCAAATGAGAATAATTCCAGCTAGGAAACAACTCCAACAAACTTGACCAAACGAAATTATTTTCTGCTTTTCATAATGGTAAATAACTTGCGACGAATCTGCCCAGTGGAAGAAGTTGAACAAGTGCCTGGCGATTTTCTTACAACTCTCTGTGCGGCATTAGCTGGGTGGGTTGTTGTTTTTCCGTTAGGTATCTGCAACACGTAACTACAAAGTTGTAGTCTGCATGAGGGGAAAGGGATAACCCTGCGTTCAAGTAGTTGACGTAATTGACCTTCCTAAATATTTGACCTTGAAATATTCTGCTAATAGGCGGACCATTTTTAAAATCATTGAGAGGATGCCATTCATCTACCTTATTTATTTGTTGTTTCATGAAAAAATACATCAATTTCCTAAGAAGCACCTCCCGCTCGAATGTAGCTGATATCTTTGAAAAATAGTTAAAGTACAGAGATTGTCTAGAGACAGCAGTCTGAAAGTATATACGTGTTTGCTTGAGTACGTGCTTTTTTAACAATAAATAAAAATAGGGTATTCAAGTAAAACTAAATGAAATAATTCATTTTCTATTGATAGAGATGTCAACCACAGAAAAAAGTGCTTTACGTTATGACTGAAATTGAAGTGCTTCTGCTCACACCACTTTAAACTCCGTTTAATTGAAAGGGGAGACATTTTTTAGAAGAAATTGTTTCTGGGAGAAAGCTGTTTGACTCACTACCTCTCCATTTATACACAACTTAATTACTTTCTTCCTTTCTTTCGAAGTTTCCATATTTGTTTGTGTAAAAATATGGAGAGGTAGAAAGCTAAAAATATTTTTTTGCAAAAATATGCCACCTTTCAATTTCTACGAAGTATTGGTAATGAAATCAAATAACCTTATGTTTGTTTTATGTACTGTCACAAGCAGATGTGTCTCATTCGGTGACATAAAGTCGTTATGTTTTATAATGTTCAAAGGCGCTGATGAGATGTTGGAAACGACTGTTTTTGAGCTGAAGCTTCGAGGACTTCACATTAAGGATGCTAGATTTTCATGGAATTAGAATTTTATATCAATGTCCTTCCAGTTATCACGTTGTGTAGTTTTTCAGTGAAGGATACCTGTTACGAAACGAATGAACTCAATGAAAAAAGTGGTTTTCGTATAATTTAATGATCATATGAAAGAAATTTCAAAACAGTTTTTCTTTCGAATAATTCAATGTTTATGTGGAACTGTTTTTTCGAGTGTATTTTTTCCAAGATGTACACATCTTTGTTGGGAGTTCCTTTTGAAGTTAATTTCTTTCTTCCTGTCTTCGGAAGTTTTCCACACGTTTTTTTGCATAAAGATGAAAAAATAGATGCCCAAAACTTTTATTTTCCACAAAAAACTTTTTCTTTGGTAAGATTTACAGCTTTGGCAATTCTAGCTGTGCCTCTGAGATGCACCTCTGAGATAAAGAAAAATGATAAGGGTCCGTCCACTACCAACTTTAATCAAGAAGTACAATCGGGAAAAGAATTTTGGCTTAAATATATTCTGCAAGTGTTGACAGCTACATATATATCAGTAGGGAGCAGGAACTCCAATTCTTCCTTTAGTGCAGGTGGAAAATAACTAAAAGATGATGAATGATATATAACTGCAAATAATAGAAAATGGAAAAATGATTAAACTTACAACCGATAATTGAATGCATAGTTACGAGAAATGATTATGAAACGTAGCAGGTAGATAATATACAAAATATCATCATCAGACGGTAATCTGGGTAGAGCCTGTGGAATATGAAGAAAAAATCTCGATTTATCATATGTCTATTTTTTTCTTTTGCGACCATCCTCATCTGATCTGTACTTCTCATTTCTCACATTGGACTCAATGGTCCCCGGAGCATAAGGCAACACAGATAGCTTGTCAATACCGCAGCAATATAGCAAAAAAAACCGTTATAGGTCTTCGTTATGCCGTTTCACATATACTCTGCAAATATTTTGGACATGATTAAAGCTCCCAGTCGACTTTTGGTAGGCTTTGCACCTCCATATATCCATCACGCAACCATGGTAAAGGTATTGAAGACACCATCGTGTGAGGCTACGATGAACCCCTTAGTTTGCCTATCGACAAGAGAAAAGTGAAGGTCAAGTTTTCAATGTTGTTGAATGCATTGGCTTATTTTCATCAGTTGCAGGAGTTAGATGCTAGTGTGGTTTTGACGTCGACCTTATGCTGAATGGGTTCAGAGTTGAAGTAATGTTATTTAATTTCGATATATACCTGGACCAAGTTCGTCAGCCGCTCGTGCAGATGTAATAATATTACAATACCTACACTCTCATGGGCATGAAACATGCAGGGAAGGTTATCCGAACTCAGTGGTGATTTTATTAGCTCCATCAATCTGTTATATAGATTATTCAAACTCAAAAATACACGGCCTTTCTGTTGCCGGGAGAGTACAACTGTGAAAGACACGCTTTTGGATGCAAACTCATATGGACATGTATCCTTCTTCAATAACCAGATGACCAAATCAGTCGGAGTTTGTGCTGATACTTACAATGGATATTATTCTTCACTGAGGTTACCTTTTGCGAGTCTTCATGTTCCTCCTCGAGATGAGTATGCGTCTCTCCACTTTTTACATATCTTTTCCGTAATGCCGCATCATCTTCTGAGGTGAACTGTTGTACATTTATTATGCATGTCTATTTTATTTCACCAGCCTTGAGGACTGATGGATATTCCTTTTTCCAGAGGCATAATGTTTAAGATCATCCATAAAATGTGAAGATATGTATTCGGTCTCCGGGAGTACCAAAGTTATACCCAGGAATTTTCTCGAGCCCAAAGGATGATAGTAACTTTGAGATGCAGAAAAGATGGAAATTGTGGGAATCATCCTAACATACACTCCTTCTAAGAACGACTCGTTCTGTTTGGAGTCCAAACCTGATCAGAAGTTATGATGTAGTGAGTCCTCCAGAGTAGTATCATATGTTTAAGACATCTTACTATTTTGTCTGATACTGCAAGGTATCGGAGCAAATACAAGATGATATTATGCGGTGTTGTTTCAAATGTCTTGCGTTGAACGATTCAGTTTATAAAGTTACGTTTGTAATGCACTGGGTCACGTGCAATGTTTTATGTAGATGAGCATATCTTCCTTGCATCCATTTGAAAGTCTCTGCTCACATATCAGTTCGAACATTCAGTTAACTGCGGAAAGTATTCGTTTGTATTGGACACCCATGAACGACTTATATAACATGTTAACGGATTGTAGTTATTCGGGATTAACCAATCTCCGTTTCTAGGAAAAGAAAGGTCCGCCCTATCACAAACTAATTCGAAATCTGCTGCTCTTCTTCTAGCCATGAATTGAAAACTCAGTGGTTTCTCGGTAGTTTCCTCTACCAATAAGTGTTCAACCCATCTTAGAGCTCGCAAGGACTCTGGATTTCACTGTGTTGATGCTGTTAAAGCTTTCTACAGGTAGCTTCGAACTGCACTAGGGTTGAAGTGTCTGGGTTGAGAGGCTGCGGGTGTTGATAAATGTCCTTCCATATATTCCAACCGATCATCGGTTGGAATATTATAACATGCGGAAATTTTTGAATTAAGCGAGACGGTTTCAGCATCCACTAGAATTCGTTAAATCAGTCTGATTTGTGGTTAGTAGTGTAGTCACGATGGTCACGACCTACTTTAGTGCCGCACAGTGGGCTTGAGAGGCCTGTTGCCACCGTGTAGGTAATCATGAAATGAATAATTGGATTTTTTCAATTTTAGAAAAAATTGTTGAAAAACTCCTCATTTGGAAATATTTATTTTAATAAGATACAAAAAGATAAAATGTTCAGGTGAATTTTACTAGTTCGGACTTCCATTGCCTAAAATAATTCGAAATCTATGAAAGAACGAATAAAATTAGAACGAAAAACTAAAATATCAGTTATATATAAGCAATAAAACGTGAAATGAAAATACAATAAAATGAATAAAATAAAATAATCAAGATGAAAGATGGAAAAGACCAGAGAGTAAAAAGAAATGAAAAATAATAACAAATTAAAATAAGCAAAAAAAAATCACTGACTCGCACTCTCCTTCCTATCAGTTTCTTGTATTAACAATTTATCCTCAAATATCCAAAACACATTCAAAAACGTGCAGTTAATATCTATGCAAACGACAAATACGCCTCTCACTTGACATCTGAACCAAAACCGATATAATACAGGGCCGAATTTTTAATTCTAAGGGTGATTGCGCTACGTTAATTGTCGTTATTCTTAAACAATCATAACTCTTGAACTGATGTGGCAAATTCCAATTCCTTTGCACGGTTGAATATAGAATAAAACCCCCTATCAAACTATCTCTCACCTCCCTATGCCATTTAAATTTTTCAAAAGGTGATGAAATTAGGGGTGAACTGTTCATACTCAAATGTACATTGTAGAAATCAATAATCGACGTACTTCGACGATTTTCGTAACAACAGTCCAGTAACTAGTTAGATAGGAGAGTAACACTTATGATGCGCACTGTATAAGCGGCTAGTAGATTAAGTGGGTCATAAGTAGTGTCCTACCGAAAGTTCGGTTTTGGTTTAGGTTAAGGTTCGGCAAAAAACTGGTTTCGGTTTCGGCGGCAAACCTGCCGAAACTACGATCGAAACCGAAACTGCATTCGGAAGTTTTCGCGCTGTGATCGGTCATGTGTCTAATCATGTCGTGACTTACTTTGTGATTTACTTTGTTTATTACATAAATATTAAGCACCTATTGATTGTGATTTTTCAGGTGCAATTAATATTTTTCTTAAATAGGGGTTGTTATGTTGATTTGTTGATTATCAATAAGTAAAAATGTCGAAGACTGCATAACTTTTTGTGATTTAAAGATAAAAAAATAAAGACTGACTTATTATAATAACGTTTTCTTTATTGTTCCCTCAAAACATAATCCTTGTAAGGAAGTTTCGGTTTTGGTTCCAGCCGAAACTGAGAAAGACTCAGTCGCATCGAAAGAAAGACTCGTCGCATCGAAATTTTACTGAGGAGCAGAATTTGAACTTTGAATTTTTAGTTCGGTTTTAGTGTTCGATAATCACGTTTCAACATATTGATATGGTTACATTACTTCTCAAGCCAAACTTATATCTTTTGTTTTAATCAATACCTGAGAATAAAGTAAAGTTTGAAATGTCAACTTTATTTCTACTAGGGTTACTGCCCAAGGCCTTTTCAGGACCGATACAAAACCACAACACATGTTTTACTATACAATCGTTTTTTCAGAAGTGTTTGATACAAATTAGATGGATATATCCGAAGTATATGGGTTGACTGTGGTTTTTGTTCCAAACTCTATATTGGTCAAACGGAAAGAACATTTTCCCACATAATAAATGAGCACATTTAAATTTTCTTGAATGTGGAAACTAACTCCACATTTGCAAATCATCTTTTGACTGAGGGTAATGAGTTCAATCACTACTATGACGTTTTACATTTGGGAGGGAAAGGTTCCAAACTCAATTTTTCTGACCAATTACAATATTCAAATAAAATCGAATAATCCTCCTTTGTTTTATTTATTTTCTGGATGTTTCTGTAATTGCTTGAACATTCAGAGTGAGGTTGATACGTGAACCTAGATAGTTGCGGTTTTGTAAACTGTTTAGTGAAAATCTCGCAATAAAGTATTAGTCAAACACTTGATACTTTATTATTCTACCATATTGCAATTTGTCAATAAAAATAATCAATACACACTGTGATTTTCAGTGTTACAAAAAAAATCACGTAACGAAATGAATATCTGTCTCCTTCGAAAACTAATATTGAAATCGTAAATACCAACCAGATATCGGTCAATCATCATAACTAGCAACTAATTATGCATCGGCCACAACATTCTGGCAAAGTTATAGCGAACAAATAAACTCGGCAATGCCCTTTTTCGCAACAATATCAGCGATTGCGATGTAAGTCATGCGCCAGCTCTTGGCTCGCCCCCAAAACTCTAGTGAAGGCTCTCGAGGGTAGCTGCAGTACAGGGGGAGCGCTCGGGGGCTGCAGACCTCTCCGCAACCCTTGCGAGTCGATCAATGTGCCTCTCCTCTCATTTGTTTGCAATTTCACGAATCCAAACAGGATATTAGTTCCAGGCCAGACAATAGAATCACGACCGTAACGAGTTACTGATCTTTCTGCTCGTTCTTACGAGGTAAGAGTTTCTGATTCTTGGGATAGTTATTGAGATATCTGGATAGTTAATTGGGAAAATTCATATTCCACTTTTTCTACAGGATTCGTTACGTTGCGAATGATTTCACGAAGATTCGTGGGTCATTATTCTGTCCTAGTAGAATGGGTGTTTCATTGAGTAAGGTTTATTTCATACCGGGTGACAAGAGACACTGTGTATTCTCTAGTGTGGATTTTTGAAATACGGGAATATCAGAGTTGTGAGGTTTTATACATCAAGTGCAAATTGAATTCGATTCACTATTAACCGGTTGTGCGTATTAAATACAATTACCTTTCTTACGTCTAAATGAGACCACAGTAAAAATATTTTTTTATATTCAAAGACTGATTCCGTTATTTTTATATTTTTTGGAACTATAAGCTAGAGTAAATTAATTGAAGAATCACCCTAAGGCGTTTCCTGAACTAGAAAGAGTGGACTTCTGTAAAGTGGACTCACGAAATATTTGTAGAATGATTCGCCACACCAAATCTTGTTTTACTTGGAGATACATCCCAAAATTGAATACATTTTCTCATTCGTATCGGTTTTGAGATTTTTGTGAAAAACTCACTTCTGGTTCCAACAGTCTAACACTTACTCCAGATAGGGAAAAAATGATTTCATATTTCTGTGATATGTTGAAAAATCTGAAAAACACGAAAATTGTAATGGAACATTTTATACAAGTGTAGAAAGGGCAAACTTTTTAGTTCACCCCGATAAGTTACTGCGCAAATTCAAAGTATTTTTTGCAAAGAAAGGTTTTCTATTTTTCAGTACCTTGTCATATTCAATAATTTTGCTATCAAAAAAAGATCTGAGAAATTGTACAATACTTGTCTTAACGTTTCGGAGGCCAAAATCTTCCTCAGTCTTCAGAAATGAACAAAATTCAAGTCTGTACGCATCTCTTCCTTTGCTGACAGATGTCAAAGGAGTTTTGAAATTTGAATTATGTCAATGTGGTTGATTGCCTCCTGAAACATTCGATGTAGTTCAATTTGTTCTCTAAGTGTGATCCATTTCTAAGGATCTACTCGAAATAGACTTCTCTCCAGATATGAGAATATACGTTGTTTTTTTAGTTAACGTCTCTTGGAGTGAGGTTCCTTGGCAATCACTGCCTGATTTCAAATTGTGATTTTGATCCTGTTAATTGTATATTTCTGGTGTAATCTCGATATTCATTCTCACGCACTCTTAATGGTCTCGAAGTTTCACGAAAATAATTTTTACCACAAGAACAAGGTATCTAATAAATGCAATTTTTTTTACTCTGTGTTGTTGGCTTTTGTATGTGTGAGTATATATCTCAGTGTATTTTTTGTTTTGTAAGAAGTTCCTAACATCATATCTATTTCCAATTCATCTTACTTTTCAGATAGTCCTGGAATGTGAGGTATAACGTAGTTGTGAAAATGTGTTAGTGGATGATTAGTCGGTAATTGTTTAGTTGGTGGTTGTTGAATTTGTGATGTTGTTTGTAGGGTCATTTGGTTTTCAATTGACTTTTTATTTTCTATTGCATTTATCGTTGAATTTACGAATGAATCTGGACAAACGTTCTTTTTCAGAATAGATTTTCTTAATAATACTTCCTTATTAAAATTTTCAGTTGAACTGCATATCGTTTTTGCTCTGTTATAAAGACAATTTATTAAACTTTTTTTAACACTCGCATGATGGCTGATGTGTAGTATACATATGTTAAATGTGTTTTCTTCCCATAAACAGTTGTATCAAATTGATCTAATGACTTCTAAAACATTACATCAAGGAAAGGGAGTTGACCATCTTGTTCAATCTCTATTTTGAACTTTACTGTCGGTTCCAAAGAAGATCAATAACAAACTGGTTTTCCTCCATAAAAATGACTTTCGTTCAATGTTGAAGAAGTTACGTGACTAATAAATAAGAATGTCAAGTTATCTGACTGACATATTAAAACTTGCCATTTTTCGAATCCAAGTTTTATAGTTAAAATCCCAAAAGGTTGACTAGATTTGATGGTGATTTCTTCAAGTAGCAACATACCTTCCCTTGTAATGATACATTTTTCCAATAATTTTCGGATTTAGACCATACTGAGGGGTTTTCTACAACAATCATTGTGCAGATAAAATTTCTACAGTTCTGTATAAGACAATCTCTGAAAGAGTTTTTCTGATACCTGAATTCCAAGTAATGATCACATAATAATAATAATTTTAAGTCGAATACGATTATTGAAAATATAATGCAAACAATTTTAAAAATCCAGGTCCGATACCCATACAATTTGAGTGAATACTTTGCCAAGTCATCAGAAATGTAATCTATTATGATGAATCTTGAATTTTTCCAGTGCATAGAAAATTGATAGAAAATGATGATAAGATTGATAGAATATTTTACTATTCAAGATAATATGAGATGGTCCTTTTCACCAGGAAAAGAAGTTTAACGGGCTTAAAACCTCCCGAAATCTTCAAAAGCAAACTAAACTTCTCTGAAGAGGTGAATTA